>JBBYHQ010294842.1:0-21225 GCA_038382645.1 Spergularia azorica
GAAAAACGGAAGCAGAGAATTTGAGAAGGCATAGCTCCTCGATTCATGATGCTAGTGACGTGTCACTATTTAGCAATAGATTGTTCTACGGTGGACAGCTGGCTTTTATGACGTGGCATGTGCTGCAAAAACTTTGATAATCCGCCACCTAAGCTGGGATGCTAGCCTATTAAGAGATAAGTATAAATAATTCAAATTAAAGCTATTCCAATAATCACCTTGATATATTTAACATTGACAATTGATTCCACCTAAATATTTGATCTAAAGTTTAAATTGACACCATATAATATTGAATAACCACCACTAATAACAAGAACTTGTGATAACTTGACTTGAAATAGATACAAAACTCACCCAATAATCGACCTAAAACAACATCGACCGACCCATTCAAATAGAGTCACCCGATCAAACTCAAACTAAAACCCGACCGATTGCCATCCCTAATACCGCAACGCCCGAACATCACCCCTCTCGGCGTTATCTTACCTTGGCAAACAATTGTGAAGAACAAGAAACAAAAAAAAATAAAGTAAAAACCCAAACCCAAACCCAAACCTTTGTGTTTTCCAGGATTCCCCCCATTCGCAAACCGCAATCTTCCTTTTGCGCGCACCCAACACAACCCAAAAGAACAAGAAAAAGAGTCATTATACAGACAGAAAAACCCATCAATGGCGGAAAAACCAGAAGCTGTCAAAGTATTATACTGTGGAGTGTGTGGATTACCTGCAGAATACTGTGAATTTGGTCCTGAATTTGAAAAATGCAAACCTTGGTTGATCCAATACGCCCCTCATGTCTACCCCGATCTCGTTCAAGGTCTCTTTTTTAATCCTTAAATTTCCCATCTTTTTTGTGTTTTTTGGTGTTTTTGTGTGTTTTGCTCATATGGGTACTTGCTGTTTTTTGGTTTTTATTTATTTATTTATTTGGGTGATTGTTTATTTTGGTGATTGTTGATTTTTTTTCAGAGGGAAGTGGTAAAGATGCTGATAAGGTTGCAGACCAGCTACAGTCCACTTCAATTTCTGCTGGTAATTAACTTTTCTTATGAATTTGTTTATTAGTAACTACTCGCTCCCGTTTTCTTGAATTGTTAACGTTGGGTTTGATTTATTAAATCCGATAGTTAGAGAAACTTGTTGTAAATTTGATTGCTTTTTGGAGAAACAGGAATATGTAGTTGGTTGTGCAGAGATGATTTGTGTGTTATGTTTGATTCTATCTGTCTCCAAAAGTTATTGGCTCAATTAGTGTTTTTAAATATTCTTAATCTTTGATTTGGGGATGGTTTGATTGGGTTCGAGCTTAGAATTTAAAATGATTATTACGATGAATTGTGTATAGATTAGTGATGCTAAGAGTTTTGGTGAAGTGTTTTGTAATGCTTCATCCGATGTCTAGAGAAATGTAGTACAGGCACTGTGTTATTTTTGTTGTTGTCGTTGCTTGTAGCCATCTCTTTCCACGCAAGTGATGGTAGGGCATTTGAATTAGTGTCCGTTCTAGGACTTAATTTCATTAAATCGAGAATTCGAGATCCTTGTATAAAAAGTGGTTATGCCTTCTAACTCATTTCCGGAATGGTTATTGGGAATTTGATAGCTTTTGTTTTGGAATAAAGCATAATTGCTCACAAAACTGTCTGCGCTTCTTGTATTCTGAAGTAGCTTCAGTTGGTCGGTGGGATTCTTGACACAATCTTCGTTATGGGTCCCTGGTAAGCAGCCTAATCATATTTAAATGTAGGCATAGGGCTTGCGTACATCGGACGCCCCCATACCTTGGCATGGGCGGGAGCCTTTGAGGCATTGGGGTACTGTTGTTGATGTTGTTGTTGTGATGTCTACTGGGAATTTGATGGCTTTTGTTTAGGACGCTTCTCGTAACTTTCAGTCTTCTGAGTTTTAGAAAGTTGTGCTTTGTCCATAGAGAAAGCTGTGCGATGCTCCATTAGTGTATGCAGCTCCAGTCTCAAACTTTTTTGCATATGCGGGCTTATCAAGTAATTGACAATTTGGTTTCCCAATTCTGGTAGCTTTGCTCTCTCAAGTTGCCTGTGGATGCCGAACATTTTTGCTCTTTGTGAAAAGATTCTTTGATTTTCTCAGTTTCACGTTTCAAATACAGGCTTAATTTACCCTTCATTTGAATTCCTTGAGTGGCTGCTGGAGCATATTTGGAGGTTCTCGTCCGATATAGATGGGATTGGTTCATGGTTTTTTAGGAGTTGTGTGTAATTAGTAGCTATAGTTGTGGCTGAAGATTCACTCAAACTTCTTGTTCCTTTTTCCATCATCCGGGTTTGTTATAGATAGAGGGGCATGTGGGCAATGTTAGGATGAGGAAGGTCTTGAAGTTAGCTGGTCACGAAGTTTAGCTTCTGGAAAAAAGGACCTGATGATAGATTTAATACTCAAGAGAATAGCGCATCACGTCAGATCATGTAATACTGGTATAGTGGTATGGGAAGACCCTTATTTTTTGATGTTTTCCTTAGCATGTTAGGGCGTTTCCTGAGGATGTAATGGAATTGTCTGATCTGAGTGAATTTGGTTGGTACCATTCGTTTTTATTGGGGGTAGGGGGCGAATGTGTCTTTCTAAATTGTGGGTAATGCTTTCAAGAGTTTGGCAAAGTCCAAGTTGAGTTTGTTTAGTTAGATGGTACAAGTGTTAAAACCCTTTCCCTAAAAAAAAAAGTGTTAAAACCCTGGTCTTCTCTTGAGTACGGACCCCCTAATAGCTAGAAACTTTGGTCTAGTTAGTTTTATGGATATGCTTGGGCTCACTGTGAATCCTTTATAGGTTGAGTGGGTGTTGCTTTACGAGATAAATAACGTGCTTCTTTTATATGGTTAATTGGAAGAAGTTAGTTTTCGACATGACATTCATGTAACTGGCCAGTGGACGATGATGCTGGTTTAGCTAGACGATCTGTGGAGCTAGAAGTTCTTATAAGCATGGGTCCGAACTTGGATAGTCATATCAGCCAAGCCATTTCTATGTTCTCCTTCAACTTTATTGGTTCTTTGGTGTTTTAAGCAAATGACTTCTGGAATTTCAGTTTGTGATTTGCAGAAGTATACAGGGTTTCTGCTCACTCCCTATAGTTTGTTTATGTGGATTCTCTTTCTGTCATATGGTAGGGACTCTGGCATTACGTTCTTCCTCTTTCACCCTTCATGAATTTGAAACGATAAAATATTTTCTGATATTGCTGAAGAAGGGATTTGTTAAAGTTGACTCTAGCAATTGAGGTTTTTGAAGTCTATATGCAATGGTCATTTCTGTGAGCTTTTGTCCTCTAGAGTTTGAGTGTTGGGTGTCTTCAGAGGCTCACTTCTCCTTTTCTTCCTTTTTTTTGGGGGGAGGAGGGGGGGGGGTTGGATTTGGTCTAGTGATGACTTTTCCCCTAATTTTTTTCTCTTTAGAGACTGTTTTGTAGAATTTGGGATTGGCAAGTACTAGAACCATGTGCCTCAATGACTCCCGCCTCTAGATTTGGAATATGGTATTATGGTTACCACTTACCCCTCTAGAGTCTAGATAAAAATTTGGATTTGGATTTTTTCTGGGCACCAGTAAATACTGAAGGGATGCTAAGAGGTTGCTGCTCAAACTTAAGTGTATTTCGTGGATCTTTCTTCATGTTGATCAATGTGAAGCCGATTGGGGGAGACCGCAAGCTTTTGCTTGATCCTATATCTATGTGCTCAACATAATGCTTATATGGGGTCTATTTGGGCTAAATGGCATTGTAGTTCTGAAAAAGAGGCAACTTATTATTTGTAAGATAGAAGTTGTACTCTTGTTATATGGATTGGATCTACTATCAGTCATTTTTCTTTTTGATAAGTTATGTTATTAGTATCTTGGAAAGAACAGCAATGGGGTGACTCCCACATAGAAACAGCACAGAAGGGGGTGACGGAAGAGAAAAAATTAATCTCTTAGACTATCTAGAGAAACTATGTCCACCAAAAGAAGGAAAGTCGAGTGGCGGTGGGAATGTAACACTTGACTCCAACTATAGAACAACCTCAAAAAGCGTAATTTGAAGTCTTGGTGTGTCCTTGTAATACCATAAAAAATGCGTTGATTTCTTTCTTTCCAAGTACACCACCAAATAGCTAATGGTACCACCTTCCAAACTTCAGCTAGCCAACCTTTCTTCATTCTCCTTTCCAAGCGGAGAGGACATCTTTAGGTCTCCGAGGATGAACCCAACTCAACCCGAATAAGGACAAAGCAATATGCCACAAAGACAAGACCCACAAGAAAGCAAAAGATGATCAAAGGTTTCTTCTGCCTCACTACAGAAGGAATATGGCTAGCCAAACTCAAACCTCTCCATGTAAGGCAATCTAGTGTTGGTATCTCGTCTTTAGCTGCTGCCTAAGCAAAAAAACAAGCTTTCTCTTTTTAAGGGAGTTATTTGACATTGTTTCTCCGATGTTTATGAGGTTTTTAGCATGGGTTCCTGTTGTCACGATAGGCTGGCATTGTTTAGCATTATTATTAAATACTATTTTTGTGATGATGCACTGTTATTTCTTTTCCTTTGTGGTTTTGTGTTAGTGAGAAGAGGGGGAGGGGGTGGAGGTATAGAAGGATTGATGTATGGGTTGGAGCTTTGAATAGTAAGGGCTGTTAGCGTGCATTATTAATGGTTTGACGATGTTCCTCTTTCCTTACACTTCCTCAAACGTAGCTCCCAAGTGTGCTAAACCCCAGGGACAAACACTCATGAGTCCATGACCCACTGTGTAAACACTATTCCAGCTTGGCCTCACAGCATTGGGAATCTGGCCTGACGACTACCATTTTGGCAGTGAACTACATGAATGATAAGCTTGTATATTGTAAATAGTTTAAGAATGGTAGAGAATGAAAGGAATAAGGGGTAATGGGAGGGTAGGAGTCAGAAAATCGGCTGCAAGCATCAACATCAGCAGGCCATCGTACATTGATTCAACAGTGTAAATGCATTTAGCTCTTATGAGCCTTAATCTCAAATCTCCCCTTCCTGTGATTATTCCCTTTTTTAACCCAATATTATGGGTCGGGTTCAGGTTGACCAATTTGTGGCTCCAAAGGGCCTAGGTCTATTAAAAACAATCAAATATCTGAACAAGCATTTAGAAGATGGAAATTGCTTTATGTAGTCAGAATTCATTATTCAGTCGTCTCTCTTTCATTTTATTTTTTTCAAAAATGCTTATGCTAGTTTCTTTTGGGTTTTGCAGATGGCTCCTCAACATCTAAGCCTGAAGAAGTAAAACGGCTCCCTGGTGGAAAGGTTAAGAAAAAGGTACGATTCTTGCATTTAGTTTATTATTCTTTGATGATAACTTGGTGATTCTCACCTGGTGGATGTTACTGATATTGGTTAAACTAGTGTTTTCCTCGAACTTCCAAAATTTTTAAGATGCAAGGTTAATGTAGAATGAACTATAAATCCACTATTACACGCCAGAACAATTTGTTTGTGAATGGCCTACATACTTGTAACATTTTGCCATTTTTATTTGTCAAATCTTGAATCAACGAAAGTTTGATAAGTATTGCCTTAAGGTACTTCAAATTATATTCAGTGGTAGCCTGTAGGTGATGCACACGTCAAGAAAAAAGTGTGTTTTGCTGCTCATTACTCTTCTTTAGAGTTGGAGGTTGGAGTGGCAATATTTTACGCAGCTAGGAGAACTGAATATGGTGTGGTTCCGCTATCTAGGAACTGAGTAAGTGACATATGAACCATTGAACCTAGAGAAGCCATTTAGTAAGAATTGTACCTCCAGAATACTGGAAAATAAATAAACAGCATTTACATGCCAATTCTATTTGATCAATTTATATGATCCTCCAATTTTCAATTATATTCACATAGCCACATGTTGTGTGGATTCTAAAGATTGTTAGTCCCAACAGTTCCTCCATTAGACACGAGAACTATGGTTGAAATTTTGGATAAAAAATCAAATTTGACATTTCAGTGTCTGATCTGGACACTTTGGTATGGTGTTTAGATTCCCTGTCTACTTCATAAGATAGCAGAAGAGGGTCCCACTCGCCTTCATCATTGTTTATATGTGTAACGGGTGTATTGGACGAAAGGCTATCTGAATTATCAGCAGCAGGGAGTGGAGTCAACAATTTTGTGTATACTGACTGGCGACTACCGCTCTACAACTCCATTTTAAGCAGCTTTGAATGCCTTGTTTTAAGGAGTTCGAAAGATATAGCTAAGTTGAATTATGAAGCAATGGCTTATTGGGTTGGGAGTTGGGAGTTGGGACATGCATATTCTTAATGCCTGGGCCCTAATGAGATTGCAGTAGAGACACTAGAATCAGATTTGTGATTTGCATTCTCATCACTTGGATGTATTTGCATAGGTGATTACCATTCTTCATAAGAAAAAATAATTATGTAAGACACCATACACAAAAAACAAGTAGGCAAGAAGTCCGCTTGCCAACAAGGTAAGACCTAAAAGGTTAAAACACTTGGTTCCTAACCAAAATAATTTAGTTCTCTAAACCATGATCATATTTGATAGTGTTTTTGAATGTTTCAATGTAAATCTTTTTTTTCCTACCACACACTTGGATTTGCATTTCTAGTGTTTGGATACATTTTTTATAATTTACACCCTATCAAAGTAGATATTCCGTAGCCCATGTATCCGCCTCCTCACTACAAAGAGTAAAATCTTCGAGGTTCTATTAAGTGTGATTTCCTTGACCTAAACTAGGAGCTTCCACATCTTCCAAAGATCCTCGCACAACTCTTACCTCTGACTCTGTTTGCCCCATAACATCACCAATAGACTTCAGAAGCTAGTTTCGTTCACCCTATCCATATGAACACTCACTAGACATGTCATATCTCTCTGTTGTTTCATATTGTCCTCATTAAGCATGTGGCATGCCTATACCCTCATCTCCAAAACGTAGGATGATCGAATATCTTCAGCCATTCTTTGAGTTGCTTATTGATATATTTATCTGACCACGCGTGCTACTCCTTTTAACATTTGGTTACATTTATGAGGAGCATGTACACTCTCTTGGTGAATGGAGAATTAAGGGAACTAGTTAACTTTTGGCCCGCAATTATTTATTTCAAGACAATTGAAAGCTAACTCTTCATTTACGAATGATGTTGCTAGCTCTTCGTTTGCAGCACACAACAAGCTATCTACAACTATCTAAAACTAAAGAAAAAACAGACTTTGGACAATTTTTCTGCCGAACTTCATGTATGATGAAGGATCTTGCCTCCATCCACATTTTTCTTTTTATCCTAGTTTATCTGAACTAATTAAATGTTGTCAAGTGTCTATTCCCATATTTTTCGGAATGAAATTTTGTTTGGTACAACTATGGGCCATGTAATACGGTTTTGTTATGGTAAGTTTTTCTAGAGACGTTCTTTTACATCAATAAGTCAGCTATTGTTTAACTAAAGAAACCAATATTGGTCATAAAAAGCACAACTTTGTACTCCAAAATATTTATCTTTCAAGCACCTAGTATCTTTCTTTTCTTTCCTATGTAACAACCATCGACTAATCGAAGCTAGGTTTTCATCCGTTGTGACAATGCATATGTTCAATTTATCTACCTCTATCTCCACTTTTGAATCAGAAATTCTGAGATTTGGATTTTGGAGATGTGTTGTGTTTGTTTGTTTCAGATTGATTCTTTCCATGATTCGAATTATTAGTAGCCATATCCTGCAAATTGAAAAGAGATTTAAGTGTTTGAAAGATCAATATTTTGGAGGAGAGTGTTGTGGTTTACGATAACAACCGTTTTACGTGACCAAAAATTTACTGAACAAATATTATCCCAAAAATATGGGGAATATACACTTGGCAACATGTTTTTTGATGTTCTGTAGATAAATGAGTAAAATTTGTTTTTCTTTTTTTGTTTCTTCTTTTCTCTAGTTGTCGATAGCTTCCTGTGTGCTGGAAATGGAGAGCTAGCTACAACAAATGTTAATGGAGAGTTATCTCTTCATTTGCATTGGCTGATAATTTACTTCTTCACTTTTCTGTCCTTAAGAGTCCACTCTCCATTCTCTTAAGCACACTAGTGTACATGCCCTGAGTTTTAACAATGCAGTCACATAACAAGACAGAAGTGAGTGCTCTTTAGGCACTATTTGTGGGGGATTAGAATTTTCTGTCTTATAGTTTTTTTATTGGTTAACTCTTTCCTTTCCTATTCCCATGGGTCAAAAAGCGTTTATCCATGTTTGTTAGCTTCATTTTCGGGTAAAAAAAGATGTTGGTTCAGTATCTATGCTATGACTCAACTACTTGTACTTGAAGCTAGTTTTCGGTTGCCAAGGGTCTTGTCTTTCATTATCTCTGTTTATTGTTATCTCGTTAGGTCAAGATTTTTAATCACATTCACCGACACAGTTTGGGCCGGATTTTAACTTAAGAGAAAAAGAGAGATTACTGCAGGACCTTTTGTTATATTTCTAATTCTGTCTGTCACCATTTCTGCTCATCACCTCCATCCTTCACCTCCAATGTCGACGTCCGTCGACCGCCAATTACCCCCAAAACAAACTCTGTCGACCAAACAACTTTCGTCTTCAACATGACCTACTACGTGGTGGATGAGCCCTGAAAATGGGACCCCTTCAATCCTTATCTAGATCACTTCATTGTATCAATTTCAGATTTTTTTTTTCCTTGGGGGGGGGGGGGGGGAGGGGTCGGGCTTCGTTATATGAGGATTTCGTTTTCTGTCCCCAGCTAAACCGGTGTGATTGTGGTTGTGATGGGAATGTGCGTGTGTGAAGGTAGGCATGCCGAGATGAGGGGTAAGGGAGTGTGGTGCTTGGAGTGGAAATGTCTAAATTGACAAAGAAGAAGAAGAGATGGGGCTAAAGGATGTTTTGCCCTTATATTGTTGCAGTTTCTTGATCACTGTGATTCCTTTGACGACCCTCTTCAGGCGTTAATATAGCCAATTTTACCATGTGTGTGTCTGTGTCTCTCTCTCTATGAGTACACTTTTTCTTTACAGTCTGAGGCATTGTTACTACTCTTCCTTTGGTGTGGTGTTTTGACTTTCCAGCTTTTTTCTCAAATTTAGTTTTCATTTTAGTTTACCGTTTTCTGAAATCTATTTTGAATTTTTTCTATCAACAGGACAAGAAAGAACTTATTATTGAGAAGGTTGTACGCAACAAGAGGAAATGCATCACCACTGTAAAAGGGTTGGAGAATTTTGGTGAGATTCATTTGCACGGCCTATTGTCTTTGTAATACCGTGAATTTTGTTCTTCTTGCTAATATTTAATATTTCTTTTCAGGTGTTAAACTTAGTGATGCTTCAAAGAAGCTTGGGAAAAAGTTTGCAACTGGGGCCTCCGTTGTCAAGGTGCTTATGATTTAGCTGCGCACGAAATAACTGTTGAACTACCAATTTCTGATAAATGTTTGGTTTGTTTCAGGGACCAACGGAAAAGGAACAGGTTGATGTTCAAGGAGACATTGCCTACGACATTGTGGAGTTTCTCACAGATACCTGGCCTGATGTAAATATTCATTCTATATTATGCCTTTTCATTCGTATTTCCATACGGGCTGATAACTGTGAGAAGTCATTTATGTCTCTTGCTTGGCTTGTCGTCCCTTAGCTTATGACCACCATCTTAGCATAATTCCCATTCAAACGCTTTATGTCATGGCGTGATCCCTGTGTGTCTCATATGCTCAGAGTTCCTTTGAAATAGATCCCATCAGGTCTAGCACCCACATGGTGTTAAACTCCGATGTTCTGCAGGTGGCAAATTTCCATCCCTCTGACCTGCAGTTACACGACTGCATCCATTTTTTTAATTCATGTATTGATTCCAATGATCATGGCATGGGATCTTTGCACAAGGAATAAAGCTCCGCGGACCTTGTGGATTTCATTTACCCTTGTTACTCAATAGCTTCTGTTTGGTGCAGCATGCATGAGTGCATGACTACATCTGTATGATAGTAGCCCGAAGCTTTTAATGTTCTCTTGATTACTAGTACTTCTCATCTCATATTATGTGTTTATCTTGGATCAGATCCCAGAAATCGCTATCTTCTTCATTGAGGATGGGCGGAAGGTTCCAGCTGCTTGATTGTGAAAGCCGGATTAAACAAACTGAGAAGTTCAGCGGGCTATTACTGCCTCAAGCGTCAAACTTCACTGAGGGCATTACAGCACCTCATCAGGGGAAAATTGTTTGCTTGTAAGGGTTTTATTTCCTATGTTCTTCCTTACAGTTTCAGCCATCCTTGAGCTTTTAAATTTTACATCTTCTCTGCCATCTGCGAGAAGATGTATCTTTGTAGATGGAATACATATTTAACTGTGCGAGAACGATGTATTACTCACGGTTGCACAAATAATCTACCAGTGTGGATTTTTTTCCGGAGAAGTCACTTGATGCTCTGGATTTCTGATGAGCAACTCATAGTCTCATTCGTACCAGATCTGTCGATCCTATGGCCTTTTTTTTTTTTTTTTTTGACAACGCGGGAAATAAGCTCCTATAGTCGTACAAGCCAATTCTTCTATTTTATATTTTTTTTTTGTTCTCTTTTGAGTTTTGATTGTTCTTAAATGTTGGGATCTTTGCACGGGTGTCTGAGTATCTGAGGTTTAGTACAAATGTGGCTTTTGGTGATTTTGATGTAGCGTGTTGCATTTCATGGAAATGGTTGGAGTTGAATTGTGTCTTCGGCTCTTCTCAAGGGGGGACTCAACTTGTTTGAAATCACTCACGAAGTCAGGGACATTAACAATGTTTCTCAAACTCGACGAATGTTGATGGAACGGTCGATCCCAACTCGAACCTGACACGAAATTAACGGGCTTAGGTAAAGGTATCACGATGTGTTTCAGTAAATAGGTTATCACAACCCTCTGACTGAAACTAAATGGGTTGGATTTAAGTTGAAGTTGCTTGTCGTGAGCGCCATATGGGTAATGTTTGACGCCGAGACATATATCTAAACACATATTTGGTTGATTCATGCCGTGGATTTGTACCTCCTCACACGATATATTCTTCATCAGTCTGCTTGGGTTACTCAATAGTCGAGACTGATCTCCTCTTTAATCAAGTCGGCCAAGTTCATCATATTACAGGAACGCAAATCCTACACGATCCATTTTAACATGTTCTACGAGAGTGTAAAACTCGCTAACTGAAAACCACACGAGCAAAAATCAGTTTCTTGCAGAAAGATGCGATATGAGAAGAGTCCACGTATGAAACAGCAGAAGAAAACTGTGGGTAAATTCCTAGTTTTTGACGTAACCTTAAGATGTAGGGGTGACTTAAAGAGAATCTAGAAATCCTAGTGTCAAATCAGCGTACTGAAACAAGATCTTTTGAAACCCAGATTTCCCAAATCTTTCATGTCTTTTCTCTGATGGCATACCATGTTATCTTCTCCTTCACTCTTCTTTTCAATGTTTGTCTTAATCTGGCACTCCCACATTTTTCCACTGCCAAAATTAGCGTATAGTAGATTGGAACACGTCAACTACTTGGGTGGTTGTTCAATGAGATCTCAAAATCACAAAAAGTTACTGTATGAAATAAATTAGAGACAGGATTTAAGATTTCTTTTGTTGTAGATTCTTGGTCTAGTCAATTCATTTTGACACATTTTGTACATGTATATATAATTTGGAACAAAACGATTGGTTGGTTGACGTTTAGTCGACATTTCAAAATCACTGTCCCTATGAAAGGAAGGGTTAGTTTAGAGTTGAATAATAGAAAGTTTTTTTTTTAAATAATGCTATAAATTAAAATAATTCAAGTTTTGGGTGCGGAATGAAATGGGTTCACGTAGGATCGGATACGCTCGAACCAAATTTGCACCAAAACCGCTATGGTGCGTGGCGGTTATGACCATAACCGCTCAGTTTTCAGACGGTTTTGGCGGATTCTTTTTCGTCAAATTGTAAGATTGATCAAAACCGCCCTAAAAAATGACGGTTTTGGTCCATAACCGCCCCAATTCACAGCTGTTTTGGTCCATAACTGCCCCAATCCTCAGCGGTTATGGGTAAAAGCGTCACGCGCCGTACGGTTTTGGTTTGTTTCACAAAGAAAAAAAAAACTGAAGCTAGCTTGGAGAATGCCAATCCTACGTGGACCCATTCTACATAAATACTTTCATTCCACACCCAAAAGTTGAATTATTTTATTTTAGAGCATTATTTTAAAAAAATCGTTCTGAATAATTGACATTTCACACAGGAATCACAATGTCTTGAATGTGGGGAACTTATCGTGAGATTAATGCAGTTGTACTCATAAACAAGATTTTGAATCTTTAAGACATTAATGTGAATACCCCTTGGCCCCGAAGAAGGATAGTGTACATGTGCGTCCATCGTTTTTGCTTAAAGTCTACTTGAGCGAAGAAGACGGCGCTACCAATACTCGAACTTTCGACATCAAGTTCATTGAGTCTCTCATATCCTACATACTACATTATAAATTAAAGAAATAATTATCTCTACCGCATTCTTTTTGTATGACAAGATAATGATTTTATACTTATACATCGCGATATCTACATTCGTTTTTCTCATTTCGTATCAAACAGGCTAAGAGTAGTAAGTAACAATATATGAACCAAAAAGTCAAAATTGGAACATAGAATCTAAAGAGTAGGAAAGCATCAGGAAGTAGTGACAAAAATGGTTGTGAATCCAGCTTTTCATGTCATAATAAGTTAAGGATTTTGGAATTTTGATTTGTCATAAGTGAAGTAAATTACTAGTACTCGTACGTCACATTGTACATTACATTTTGGTACGTACTACGTATATTTACTCCATGCTCTTAGTCTTCACAACGAAAATCTTGATATTTGGACCCGCTGTTTGCATGCATATATACTGTATGCATGCACCATGTTTAATCAGCAAATGTGATTTCTTTTAAGAGGACACCAAATAATGTGACTTATAATTGAATTATTATATATGTAGGACATAAAACTATCTTCTCGAGAAAAAAAGGCCGTTTTTTAAGTTTTCCCTGACATCACCTCCATTGTTTATTATGGTCATGTTGGTACCTTAGTGTGAACTTTAAAAACATTAAACCGTAAAGGATACAATTCAGTTCGTAATTGTTATTAAAAGGATAAAAGTAACATCAGCTAGAGGTGTTTTTGGAAGCGTTTTCCTAAAAAACCAGATAAAATGATACCCTATACCAACAACAGAAAATTATTTTGTTTCAGTGGAACAACGAAAAAAATGAAAGGGGCCTCGATCAATATCCAAGAAAAGAAAAACCAAGTACATATCCTACTCTTTTAATAATTTACAAAGGTGTCTTTTACACAACACAAAGGTAAAAAGTGTCTTTTGTTTAAGTAATTAAAATGTTTCTTTTACACAGCACAAAGAAAAAGTGTTTAAAGCATAATGTCATTCATTGTTAATTTATTATACTAAAGGAACTTCATCATCCAAGTATATATATGGAGTATTTGTTAAACTAAATGTTAAATTTATCACGTGTAGCTAGCTAGACTCCTAAAATTATTGCATAATGTTGGTATCAAAATTACAACTGAACATAATTGTACTACTAGCCAATTCAAATATATATATCTACCATCATAACTTAATCTTCTTTGCAGCCAATAAGTGCAAATGTGCAATGTAAATTCATTTGATTTTTGCCAATGCAAGAAATCAATACTGTCAAGATAATTGTACTAGAATTTTAGTCTTATTTTCATTATAATTGTATAATTGCTTTGACATTATCGCTAGTTTAGTTTTACAACAATCGTCGATGATGATATATTTCTGTCTAAACATTTGACATCTCGCGACGCCCAGAGTATCGAGTTTATGCATTTGACACAAAGATTCAATTGTAGAGACAGTTAGCCGTATCAAGCCAGCTATAGGTAATCAAGAAACAAATCCTTAATGGTAATAAAGATTATTGACTTGTTAATAGTTCTAATGATCAAGATCCGGATCTGGAAAAGAAAAAAATAGGTAAAATTCGTAATTGATGTCTGAAAAAAGCTAACTAGTTGTGTCAAGTAATCATAGTATTTCCTCAACTTTATAGATTTGGATGTAGGCATTAATGCACACAAAATCTGTAGGGTTAAGAAATTTTGTGGTAGACATGTCTCCTTCACTTTGATTATTCTTTCATTAACACAATCTATTAATTCTAGAATAATGAATGTAGCCCTAAGCTAAGCCTTTGATGCACAAATCATAAGTAGTCATTATAATATCTCTCATGTAGAATTATCAAAGATTGTCATCATAATCCCCTCAAGAGGGTTGTAATTATAACATATTAGACCCACTTTTAACCCATAATATTGACCATATATGCCAACCTTGTCTTCATGATTAGTAATCTAAGATGAACTTATTTTAGGAAAACAACAAAAATGATCGTAGTGGCTCGATATTCATCTCATAATTGATAACACATATAAAATTCAACTCTGACAACTAGTTCGATCAATTTAGCCTATGTTTCGAAGGCGTATATATCATGCATGGTGCATTGTAAATCCCCTGAACTGGAGCATATATATCGCTTTAAATATGTTGGTTTGTTGAACTGTCCTTTCTAATTAATGAGTACATTTTGTGCAAACCTCAATTTTATAAATATGGTTTTGTAAAGAGCCAAATACTAAGGTTATTACTTACAAGCCCAAATTGTAGAACCTTTTGATTTGGATATTTAGATACAAAATGTATTATATTTCTGATCTGTTAAGCCGATTACTTCTAATTAGAACTTTCTTGCCACTACAAACCCCTGTCCGTAAGACAGATTGACCCAAAAGTCAATCCGGTTGTGCTCAAAACTCAAAAGAGAGAGACATGTGAGTAAATCTATAAGATGTAGATTTAGAATCTTAGCATAATGATGTAAGAAAAGTGCAAAATGTTTTTTTTTTTTTTGAAGAACAGTGCAAAATGTTACTAGTACATAATCTATATAGAAGTTGATGGAGGACATAATATGAAGTTGGTCCTTTGAAATCTTTGAAAAAATCCCGTAATATATATGTTAGGCCACAGATAGAGCCGATGTCGCTTTTAGGGTGACCCCTCAAAGATATGCCCTCTCTGCCCAAACAAGATTTCATGGTTGTTTACATGCAAAAACTTCTTTGTAAAATCTCTTGGAAAACTACCAAAATAAATTTTGAGACATTGTTCATGTGATGCTTTGGCTTTCTTCTTCTTTTACGTGTGGCCAATATTTCTATTTGTAGGTCTTTTAATTGACTCTACATAGTCTTTTCCCATATGCTACGTCGGTAGTCTTTCTATTGACAAAATCATTGTACTAGGTACTAGACCTCGGCTCGGTGAGTATGCGATAAGATTTACATTGGAATATTTTATTCGTGGGTACTTGGATCAACTGGTATAAACAGATTGAATTTAATCTAAGGTTGTCTTGAATTTGAGGCTTGATATATATAATCATGTCTAACTCGAATTTGGATTATACTAAATGGTTAAAATAGATATAAAAACCGTACAAGATCATTATATGAAGAATTGTCTACATACTGCACATATCAAGCTAATTAAGGATCGTCTTATATATATTGATCCAAAACAGTGATATAAGTAGAATAAGAACCATTATAATAATAGTATTGACTTAATTGTGAGACTCAATATAATTCTATCAGAATTATTCGAGAGGCCATGACTTAAGAGTCACAAACAACCGCCGGCATAGAATTATGGCTGCAAGGTTGTGATAAAGAGTACGAAATTGCACACACATATATGATTTTAATTTATACTCCGTATATGATAATTCGTTAACACATTACGATTATTATTATTATGATTATTATCAAGTTTTAGAAGACGAATTTCAAGTATCATATATTTATACAAACTAGGGGTTCCTTTTGTTGAATGAGTCAATTAATAAGATCGAGTTGGTGAATTCACTCAGTGAGTCAATTACGATTATTCACTCAATGACGAATTTCAAGTATCACTCAATGACCAACTTGATTCAAAGGATCTTCATCAAATTTATACAAAGTCCTCCAAGATTGTTTCTTAATTAATTATTTGACCTAGGAATAAATATACCTCAAATTAAATGAGGTAACATAAATGAACTATACTTGTAAAAGATTTGGCCCCATCATAAGATTTAGGATATCCTTTAGGCTAGACGATCTAGTCTTTAAGAGTTCTTGACTTCATGCATGTTTTGCTTCTAGGATAAATGACAATTTTACATAAACCAAAGTTTATTTTAAATTTAATTTGCTTTAATAAATTAATGAACACATCGTTGTCATTTGCCCAAATAACCCAAAAATAAGTCGGGAATCATTTATAAATTGAACACGTAGTTTTTATTTAATACTTTAATTTAAAACATCTTTGTCACCTTGTATACCGAATTGCCCTTTTTTTTATAGTCGTTAATTGTGTGATTTGTTTAAACTTTTAACCAACAAGATGAATGTATGCAAGCTCAAACCATCTATAAAATAATTTGGATTATTTCATGGCTAAAACAAAATGACTGAAAAGTGAAAACCATCTACTTAATTTGAAAAGATGTAGTAAATCTTTGTGTGAACCATTTGGTAGTGTCAACTACCTACTTTCGTCGAATGTGAAGGAGGGAAGTGTGGCCACAACTTCAAAGAAAATTACATCCTTCTTCATTCGTGCCATGCAAACAATTTTATGTAATTTCTTCTAAAAGAAGTTGACTATGACATCTATGCCGCATATTAAAAAGACCTTTCTATGTGAACATGACTTAATGTTCTAACTTCTAAGATTACAATGACAATACGAGTAAATATATACATTTACATCTCTAAAAATTATTTAGATTAGATTCCTGATTAGGTTTAGTATCTGCACATTTAATTACCTGTGACATCATACGTCTGATACCTTACATTGTAATGAGATATTGCGATTGATGACAAAGAACTCTCTAATAAATTTTAACACTATACGTCTTATAATCAAAACCTCTAATTAAGAACGTGGAGCCCCGTGCCAACTCATCATTTTCTTGTAACATTGTACTAACAACCTTTTACCCCGTAACAACATAATAAATTCTAAAGAAACTTACATGCACACTCACTCAAAATTTCCTTTGTGTATATATATAGGGCAATACTACATCTCATCTCTCATATTCAACTCATCACCTCTTCTAATTTCCTCCCTTAGCTACATTTCTTCTCTTCTTACCTTCATATTATCATATATCCATATAATATATTGATCGACATAATAATTAATTAGCCAAATTGTGACAATTTCTCTCAAGAAATGGCAAAACTTTCTCTCCATTATTTATGTTCCTACATCATAATCCTTGTAATTAGCCGTTTAATGTCAATTATTGGGGTTAAACAAAGTCCAACATCATGGACAAACCTTCTCCCATCAACAAAACTCATTTCTAATGACATTTCTACAAAACTAAGCCTAGATGACTCATCCATATCCATGGCTTCCACTGATTTTGGCATGCTAGTCCATGCAAAACCCGCCGCGGTCATGTACCCTACGACCGTACAAGACATAGTGTCCTTGATCAAATCCTCATATGACTCTCCAATACCCTTCGAAGTAGCCTCTCGCGGCCGAGGCCACTCATGTAGAGGCCAAGCCATGGTGGAAAATGGCATTGTCATTGACATGCCATCTTTGAGTAGGGAATACAAACTCGATAATGATAAAAATCGCGGTAATAGTAGGGCTAGGGTTTCATATGACCCTATTGTTGGAGGATACTATGCCGATGTTGGTGGAGGGCAACTTTGGATAGATGTGTTGCATGCAACATTAGAATATGGTTTTGCACCCGTTTCTTGGACCGACTATTTGTACCTTAGCGTCGCCGGAACACTTTCTAACGCCGGAATCAGTGGCCAAGCTTTCCGATATGGTCCCCAGATTAGCAATGTTCATGAATTGGACGTTATTACTGGTACGTATATACACTGCTATCAAATTTTACATTTCCATGCATAAATCTATATTATATATTGTATATAATGCTAGTAGCTCCTTTTGTTCTTTTAAATTGTCGACGTTTAGTTTGCATATACCGTTAACGATCTAAAAGAACAAAAATTTGTTAATTTGTACCACCTTAGTTATGTTGCTTACTCCTAAATTCACAAATCACAAGTATATATCATCGTAATTCTGTTATTGTTCGTATACTAAGTTTTTCAAGAATAAAACGATTATTTCATTGGAAAATCAAGGATGAAGAATTTCGATCCCGTCCTAGTTCTCAAAAATTTCGTGGCACCGGGCGTGCTTCTGATCGACTCTAATTCAAAACAATTGTATCATTTTAAAAATTGTCACAGATTTTGATTTTTGAAGATGATATTATATTAATTCATGTGGACAAACTACTACAATAGTAATTAAATGCATGGTTAGCTTATATAATGTTATAAAAAAAAAACTTTAAAATTTACAATGTTTGGTACATTTTGAAACCTGTCAGCAAGAAAAATGAAAATTAAAAAATAAAAACTTGAAAAGTAAAAATACCATTTTTCTTTAAGTATTAAGATATATATTAATCAATTTAGTCAGAATCATGACTAAATTTGGTGTGTGGATATAATGTTTATTTAATTGAAAATATGGGTTTTTACTAGCATTTTTTTTTTGTTTTGTTCCGAAGACGGAAGATCTGATCTGAAATTGTATGGTTTCAGGAAAAGGAGAAGTGGTCACATGCTCAAAGAAGAAGAATTGGGAGCTGTTTAATGGAGTTTTAGGTGGGCTTGGACAGTTTGGAATTATTACCAGAGCAAGAATTAAACTTGAGGCTGCACCCAAAAGGGTACTTTTTCTTTCCTTTTTTACATAACATCATCAAGTACACTCTCACTTCTTATGATCTGTCATTTACAAAATCTCACATGCATGGACTATATAAGTATAATTTGCCAATACTACTTTTACATTATAATTAAAAGGTTGATATCGAAATTGAGTACTCCTCCATATCACTTAGATGTCGTTTTATCGTTGTCCTGTTTTCAATGATGGGATGCTTTTGGATTTCAAAGAAACACGGGGGAAAATGTAAGGGTGGTATTGAAATTGAGTATCACGCACACTTTTGGTCAGCATCTTGTACATGTTTCTTACAAGGCTGAAACAGCGTCTGAAAATAAAAAAAAAATGTGTAAAGGTACAGGGTGGTATCGTATTTGAGTGTCACTCAAATGACGATGTTATTGTAGCAAAGTACGGCCACTTTAAACAAAGCTAATGAGTTGGTCTGATCATGTCTGATCACCAGGCGTGTGGCAATCAATATAATGAATAGACTAAGTAAGATGACTTAAGACCAAAGTAGCTTGAAAAAGCCATGACATTAAGGGACCTCTTTTGCTGTAATGCCTTTATCCATCCAAATTAACTATAGCTTAATTAGTTAATTAACTAAGCCATACAGTATAATGATCATCATTATGGCTTTGATTCTTGTAAATTATTTTTCGTATTTTTGTCGTCTCCAGGTGAAATGGGTCCGAATGTTATATAATGATTTTTCGAGTTTTGTAAGAGATCAAGAACATCTAATTTCCTTATATGGAAATTACCATGGGTTAATTAGTAAGGTTGATGGGCTAGATTATGTGGAAGGCTCTATTATGCAACAAGTTAGTCCAAACAATTGGAGATCATCTTTCTTTACACGTAATGATCAGGCCAGAATTACCTCTCTGAACACCTCAAATGGTATCATCTACTGTTTAGAAGTTGCCAAGTACTATTACCATGAGCACAATGATGCCGAAATCGACAAGGTATGTGTCGTAGAACGATGCGTACTACTTACGTTTTAAGTTCCGAGTATGAAAGATGTTGTGTTTCTATATTAGAGACGTATAGAATTACTTTCTCGGTCTTGAGATGTGACGATAGTGATTTAATTAGTATATTGCAATGAATTTGTAGGCATTTGAAGGGCAGCTCCAAGGGTTAGGCTTTATTCCTGAATTTATTTTCACAAAGGAAGTAGGCTATGTAGAGTTCTTGAATCGTGTACGAAGAGGAGAGTTACAGCTCCAATCGAAAGGTCTATGGGATGTTCCACATCCATGGCTAAACATCTTTATACCTCGATCTCGAATCAATGATATCTCTCATGTTTTCACCAAGATCATTTCCAAGGATAGCAAGGTTCTAGGGCCAATCCTCATATATCCATTGAACCGTAACAAGTATGTACATACTCGACCGAATAACGCTTTATTATTATGATTTATTTATTGCACTACTAAAACATCTAACAACTCTTTTTGTCGAACATTGTGTATAGGTGGGATGATCAAATGTCTGCGGTTATACCGGATGAAGATGTCTTTTACACCGTAGGGTTGCTACATTCGAGTGGTTTCGACGATTGGCAAGATTTAGAAGACAAGAATTTGGAGTTATTGAATTATTGTGAAGAAAATGGTATCAAAATTAAGCAATATCTTCCTCATTATAACACCATGGAAAAATGGGAAGCTCACTTTGGCCCAAAATGGAGAAAATTCAAGGAGAGAAAGGAGTTGTTTGATCCAAAGATGATACTATCCCCTGGACAAAAAATATTTAGTCAAAAATTAGGATCTTATCATTTATTAGATGATGAAAAATAGATGTAGTATTGTATTAGTGAAGTTGGTTCATTTAAAAGAAGATGATGACCATTAGTTTTGTAGGCTTCTTATATTAGTTACTCATTATGGCCTATCATGTAATAGATATCAATAATGTTTACTACTTTACATAGCAAGATTGTATGAAAAAGCTAATTTTAAGCTAAGATTAATGCGATTAGTTTCCAGTAATTTCTTACCCTGTCCAACTACGATAGTAAGGTAGTCATAATACTTACGTAACAGACAAACAACGTCATTTGTAATTGCTCGCTTAGCTTCTAAGTTACAAAGCCCAAAAAAGTAATTTCCTACCCTCGTTGTTCTCGTATTAGAGTTCGAATTAGATAAAACAAAATTAAAATACTTTGACAAGTTTATAAGATGGTTAAATACTTAAAGGGTTAATTCACGTGGTACCCTCGTGTTTTGCCGATTTGCACGTGGTACCCAATGTTTTGCAAATTTGTACATAAT
>JBBYHQ010294877.1:0-21216 GCA_038382645.1 Spergularia azorica
AATCCACTAACAAATGCCCTCATCATTTTCTTAACCACTTAGCAGTTGGGGAAGGAAGATAGAGAGGAGAAGGGTAAATAAGGGAAAGAAGAAAATCCACAAAAGCCAAACCAGAAACATTTTTGGCATTTTATATTTGGGGCTACCAATAAAAAAGAATCTTGGTGCTCCCAACGCAGTTAGGTTTCTTTCCCCTCTCTTCAATTTTCTTTTGTACCGTTGCTGTTAAACTCCCGCAACAAGAACTCCCCCAAACTCATACCCCGTACTCCACTTTCTTTTCTTTCTTGATTTTTGCGGCTCATCGCCAAAACCCATCGTCGCCAACTCGCCGTCGGTCTTCTTTTTGCGGCTGGTTCACGTACTGGCTTGTTTGTGAGTATCATTCTCCTATTTACTTATTATTACTACTTCAATTTAATTATTTTGAAACCCATTTTTGTTAAATTCAATTTTGTTGCTAACTTGTGTGCATATGTAGTTAAATTTCAATTTTGTTGACTTGTGGCGAGATTAGTGTTTTTATTAGTAATATGATGATGAAATGGGTTTTATAAGTTCTTCATCTTTGAGCTTATTGTTGTTTTGTTGGAGTACTTGGTTTGGTTTGGCCTCGAGCTAAAGTATCGAAAGTAGGATTAGAATGGAAATTCGTTACGACGTAGGCTATATGGAATTTGATGAACACAATTCCGATGTAGATTCTAATAAAACACACATGTTACACTAAGCAATGGCTAGAAAATTCTCCCTTGTTTCTGGCAGAAGTCTGAAGTTGTCTGTGATTAAAAAAACAAAAGTACTTGAGTCACAACATAAGCCCGAACTTTTCGACTTGATAAATGATAAGAACCTCTATTGTTTGATTGTGTTATGAAATTTGTTTGATTGTGTCGTCAAAACGTCAATAGAGTACACTGATACTTAATTGGAAGTCATAGGGTGACGACTGCCTACTGTTGAGGGACGGTAGTCATAGGATGAGGAGTACCTTTTGAATAGAACAGTAGGCTTCAAATCATGAAAGAGGCTATCAGCCTTCATAGTTGGATTACCGTTTTTGGAGTTTCAGACAGTCTCCTACAATAGGTCTTTACTAAAACATAAACTGCTATTAAACCGTTAAATATTTCCAATTAATTTCAAAAACATTGTTTAGTTGGGTCTTTTAGCTTTCCTAAATGGTATGGCAAGAAGATATTGGACTTTATTTGGGTCTTCTAAGAGTCTCCAAAATTTCACTGCGCAAATGTGATATCAATTTACAATTCGGACATGCTCTCCAAAATTGATTGTTATCCTTTTCATTTACTTAAAATGAATTTTAATAGGCTAGACTCTAGAGAAGGAATGTATGATAATTCATCATTACTTTAAGCCTTTTATGTTGGGATATCAAGGGAAACATAAAATCACTTTGGATTGATATGTGGTACTGCATTTCGTTGTCTTTTCAGGCAGACTTGTGGATCACTTTGGACTGATATACGGTACTGCATTTACCAAAGTATATATGTTACCGTGGATGATAAAGCGGGACTCTCTCTAGTTTGATGTTGGAAAATGGCTATTGTTTCTCATAGTGCTATAGTCAGGGTGGCTCGTTTGCACGGGACATATCCATGTTGTTTTAGAACCGAGGGTGGTGCAAGTTCTGTAAAGTTAACATTTGAGAGATCATCTTCATCTGATTTGGCATCTTCGGTGATCTACAGTCCCAAGTTTCAAGATTCTCTAAGATTCAATGAATTCAGGTCAAGGAGATATGATATGTGGTTGAGATATAGTTCTCCACATGCTAGTGTCTACATTGATGTTGTCGAAGAGACTGATGATGGCTACTCGAAATTGAACTCGCATAGATCTAGACCTGGTATCTACAAAAGATCAGAGCAATTGAGTTTGAAGAGATCTGGTTCATTATCAAAAAGGCCCTATGTGGAAAATGATGAGCTTAAGAACAACGAAATCCTTCAAAGGTTATGCAGCTTTGGAAAGCTATTCGAAGCATTAAAGTTGGTGGAGGTCATGGCTCGTAGAAACCAAATTCCTCATTTCCCTTCTTGCATAAATTTGATTCGCGGGCTCATTAAGCATGATGAGGTAGATAAAGCTGGAAAGGTCTTGAACATTATGGTCATGTCAGGTGGTGTTCCTGACATTATTACACACAACATGTTGATTAGTGGATTGTGCAAGAATGGGCAGTTGGGCTCTGCCATTATTCTCTTGGAAGATATGAGCTCCAGTGGTTGCCCTCCAGATGTCATAACTTACAACACATTCATAAAGTGCTTCTTTGATAGGGGCGAATTTGGTGAGGCAATTGAATTTTGGAAGCAGCAACTACGAAAGGGATCTCCTCCATATCTTGTCACATCAACTATACTTTTGGATTTGATTTTTAAGCATAGTGGGTTAGTCAAGGCTCTTGATGTTTTGGATGATTTGGTAATTGAAGGCTGTTATCCAGATCTCGTGACCTACAACTCTCTGGTGAATTCCACTTGTAAAACAGGTAACTTTGCAAAGACGGCTTTAGTTATAGACAATCTGATCTCCCATGGTTTTGAGCCTAATTCCATCACCTACAACACTGTTCTTCATGCTATGTGTGGCCATGGTCATTGGAAAGGTGCTGATGAAATATTGTCTATCATGAATAAAACTTCGCAGACACCAACTCTTGTTACTTATAATATCCTGATCAATGGCTTATGCAAGTATGGGCTCTTGGAGCATGCTATAGATTATCTTGATGTTATGGTTAGTCGTGGTCTTAGTCCAGACATAATCACTTAAAATACATTGTTAGCTGCCATCTGTAAGGAAGGAATGGTGAATGAGGCATTTCGCATTATTGAGCTTCTAGGTGATAGCAACTGCTCTCCTGGTCTGATTACATATAACATTGTCATTGATGGTTTGGCAAAGAAGGGCTTTATGGAGAAATCGATGCAACTATATTGTCAGATGATAGAGGAGGGGAATATTCCTGATGATATTACTCATCATTCTCTTGTCTGGGGCTTTTGTCGGGCAGATCAAGTTGACGAGGCCGTTAAGGTTTTTAGGGAGATGGGTAGAAGAAACGTTAGAATCAGAGAAAGCGCTTATAGACTTATGATCCATGAGTTATGTAAAAATAAGAAACTGGATATTGCAATACAAGTTCTGGAAATCATGATCTCAAATCAGATCAAGCCAGATGCTACAGTTTATGCCGATTTAATAAAAGGGATAGCCACTGCCGGTATGACAGAAGAGGCTGAATACATGTTATCTAAGCTAACTGAGTGGAAAGCTCTCTAAAGCACGTCGTAAGGTGAAGTGTTATCATCAGCTTTCAACAGCTTCAACATTTGCACGTATCTACTTCCACCCAGGGAGGCTCATCTTTATCATTGCTGTACATGGTGCACTATTGAGGTATAAGTGGTTTTCAGTCCCATCTACTTGTGAGTATTTGACTTTTTTTGCGTCCAGGGTATGAGACTGCTTGCAAATCTTAGATCTCTTTGGACTTTTAAGTGGTGAAGTTGTGTTTTAGAATGTTGTTCTTTGACATCTGTGGTTGCCACATAATATTGTTTATATGATATTGATATAGGTCATATCGTAAATATGTGATGGGCTGATGGCATACTTCCCTAATTTTTCCTTCTTTAGTAGTCTGATGATAATGAGGAACTTCAGCAAAGATGGTCAGTAAAGATGTTAAACAGTAGTAGACTAGTGAGGTGTATTGAGGCTATATGTTACAGAAGCAATCTTAAAGACACGTGAGTCCAGTCCATGCTCTTATAAAAGCGGGTAAGGTAAGGACCTTATTGTCCAAGTGAACGTTTAGGTCTTTGTTAACCTTGATGTTTTGAGAAAAACTACAGCAAATCATTCGTGATCTCCATTTTAATTTGTTATATCAGCCTGTCTGTGTTGTTTGTGTAACTTTATTGTCTAGAACTCAGGCAGGCATCTATAGTATTCCTCTACTTTTCTATATGCAGACCGACACACATACACACACTGTGTCTCTCTTAGTTTCCCTTTTCTCTGAACTCCAGTTCTGTTAATTTTTGTGGCTTTCCTTACTAGCATAATATGAAAGATGAGGAGTCGAGGATTATGTTTCTTATAGATGACTTGAACAATTAACTAGCATTTCGTTTTGGCTTTGTAAGTGTTGTAATTATTTGTACTCTTGTGATTCTGAATCCCGATTCCCAAGCCTATGATTTCTATATATTATGTTGTACGGTTGTACCTTTTTCTTCTTGTTTCATAATTAGTGTGATTACCATTGCGAAATGATATATGGCTCGGAGAAACTATAAGTTCATCTCGCACAGAATTTTTAATAACACTGCTTTAGAATGATTTATGAATCTGTGGTGTGCAATTTTCTAGGCTGTTTGAACTTGAAAATGTTGTATGATGAGAAGAGCTGGAAGGTAATTATTCTAAGGCAATCGTGATTGAAATATTTTGTTGAGGAGGTGAGTTGCTGTGGCTATTACTGATAAAGATTCAGAGCCATGATTTAAGAAACTTATAGGGCGAAGATTGTATATTACTAGTTATGGAAGCATTTGTCGTCCGAACGATTTGCCACAGAAATGGTTTCTTTAAAATGTCATTTTACTGTGCAATACAGCATTTTTTTTTTTTTAAGGTAAGAAGGAACGCGTACTAAAGCGGATTAGGTGACCCTTCTAGCCAGGGTATCACCTCACTGGTTGGTGGTTAATTGCCCTTTGCTTCTTATATTTCATTTCATGTATAGGAATGGTGATGAAACTGCTGTGGTTGTGCTGTATTCTCCCCCTATGGTTTTTAAGCTTTGGAAGATAAGATTCTCGACTTTTCACATTTCTCTGGCTAGTGAAATGATTGACGGGGCTGTATCTGGTTGGATTTGGTGCTCACTGCATCTTACCTATAGGCTTCCATAAATTCTTAGTGTTTGGTTGAATTTGGTGCTCGCTGCATTTATTTATTCATTATGTGTTCCTGTTAGAAGGTTGTAAACTAGAGATCATTTTATTTGTCAGGGATTGTCTTCAAGTCCTATATGTGTATGTTACAGAGAAAAAGCGAGATGAATATAGCGTCATTTGGCCCCTTATTTATCAAAGATGTATCAGTGGATATTCAAAGTAAGTCTGGTAATGTATTTTGCAGAAGTTGAGAATCATTGAAGGCTGCAACTTGGCATTGTCACTAAAAGTGGGCGGTTCGCAAAATCACAAAGCTTATGGTATGGTAAGGTGGCTACTGGCTAAGCTGCACGAATTGTTTCTTGCTGTAGCAGTTGGTGTATTTTGGAGGGAGCGAAATCTGATCACCTCCAGAGAGGATCGCAGCCTTTGTTGGTTATGTTCTTCTGTCAGTTTTGCTTTGTAGTGGAGAGTAACTGGAGACTAGAGAGCGGATGTGAGGTGCTTTGCTTTGTATATTTCAAGAGTCGTGTTTGATATAGGATAGTCGGGAATCTGTGCAAGTTATGTAGGTTTATTTCGAGAAAAGAGGGTGTCTACTTTCTAGTTTGTGAAATTTTGCTGATCTAATTTCGCAGTTATTTATAAATTTTGCGGAAAATCCATTTAGTACCTCTCTTTAAAGGAAAATAATACCATACACTAAGATTAGTGAGCATTAGACAAATTTTAAGTATTGTAATATTAAATTTCTACACGAGGAGTAATCAGCTTGATATCAAAATCATCGAGTACTTATGAAATAATAGTGAGTATTTAGTCATAATCGATGAGCATGTAAACTATAGAAGCATTACAAAATAATCAAATTTAATGAGCATAAACTAAGAACTAATGTGCATTACAAACAAATTGACAGAATGAAGGGGTTGACTCTAAAATCACAAAACAATAAACCACGAATGGACATGTAAATATGTAACGAAATTGATGAGCATAATGTCACGGTCCCAAATTTGGAGTGACCGTGATGCGCCCCCTCGTCGGTTCTCCTGACGAGGAAGCAAACAATTCTTAATGTGGACAAGCGACTATCGATGCAGACAAGCGACTATCGGTGCGGACAAGTACTCGTGGGGGATCGCCCACTCGTACCAGCCTAAACTCGGGACTGTGAATTGGGCGACTCTCGGGACTGTTAGTCTCGGACCGAGCACAATCCACGCATTTGATATTAATGAAGATCAAAGATCACAACAACAACATTAATATCAAGCATCAACGAGGACAAAGTTGGACATAGGAGAAGTTTGATTTCATTGACTAGCTTCCCCTAAAGAGGGAAATACACTTTTACTCATCTCCTGCCAAAACAAATTAAGTGTGCAGCAGAAAGATACATTTGGTTTCATGAAAATAAACTAAGTAGTAAGACTTGGAAGACTTGGATCGTCACACATAGCGTCAAATTATAAGAGCATGTACCCAAATTCATGAGCGTTCCATCAAAACTGACAAGTACATTGTTCCAGTACGAAATAAAAAGTAACGAACACATAAATAAAGAATACTCCGTACATGACATTTAGTAAAATTCTATATGTATGTGCACAAAATTATTTGAGTTAAAAGTAACAAGTATGTTGGATATGAAAACAGTCTAACATTGATCCAAAAATAGAATAACATGGAAGCAAAATACAATGAGCATTACACAACATTCAGTGAGCATTTACTCTTATTTAGTGAGCATTTCAATTAAAACTGACGAGTAGGTCGATCGAGTACATGATAAAAACTACGAGAAATAACCATATCATCGAAAATTGATGAGCATTTAGGTTAAGTCAATGAGTACTATTCCCAAATTGATGAGCATTTAGCAAAATCTAATGAGTTACTTGACGAGTCTACAAACTTTTACGAGCACAACTATTCGTATAAATTAATGACCAAATGACCATGTATCCTAAATTTTAAACTAACGAGCTTAATCTTGTTAACGACACAAAACAAACAATAATTCAAGTTCTTACTTTTTTGAAGTTCCGCAATCTTCTTCTCCAAAACCACCAATTATGTAGTACTGTGACAGTTTAGCACAAGTAGAAAACAAAATTAAAGCATAAGACGACAAATTATGCATGAACATAATTAATATAATCAAACTTTCTCTACCTCATGAGTCATGAATCAAGATTGAAAGATTTCAGAAGGACGAGAACCCTAGAAATTTGTTGAGTCTTTTAATTTTGGTTGGTTTTGTTTGGGAGGTTGCATAAAAGTAGGAGTGGGGATAGGAGTAGTAAATATAAAAAAAAAATAGATAAATAAAAAAAAGGCAAATTTAATGAAAATAACCCAACGTTTCTTCCATATTCTGAGAATAACCCAACCTTTCAACTTTAATGAAAATAACCCGACCTTTACATTTATGTTACGCTTATATCCCACAGCCGCCACCGCCGCCACCATCGTCCCCAAGCCACTGTAAAACCGCCACATTTTTGGGGCAAGCCACCTAAAAATGAAAAGTCAAAACATCCCAAGTAAAAACCAAAAAAATTAGAGAGATGTGTGAGCCAAAACACCCAACAACGCAAATAATTGCATCTAAGATCATAGTATCATACAAGATCGGAAGAAGTCTTTAAATCTCCTTGGAAATTTCTGGGTTTTTTGTCATGTACTTGCATGCATTGTGTAGTAATCTCACAAGTCTTCATATATATAATTTATTTTCACTCAAATCGTAATCGTAATGTTTTGATTGATTTTTGCAATATAATGTAAAGGGTAATCAATAAACTTTTCATCTATGTACTCGATCGTCACTTTCAATTAATTTCTTCTCGACTTTGTAGGTTCTTTTTGTGTGTGATTTTTTTTTATGAATTCCGAAGGTTAATGAACTTGTTGTTAAATGATCATAATGGTTAATTTCTCAATATTATGCATTCATGACCGGTTGTCTTTGCCGTGGCTTGGAGACTGTGGCGGCGGCGGTGGAGGCCGTGGGATATAAGTGTAACATAAACTTAAAGGTTGGGTTATTTTCATTAACGTTGAAAGGTTGGGTTATTCTCGGAATATCGGACAAACGTTGGGTTATTTTCATTAAATTTGCCTAAAAAAAAAACCAAAATTCTAAAATTTTGATTGAAATCACGTCCAATTTTTTTTTTTTTAATGCTGATGTCATCTGACTACCCCCATGTGTATAGTATAGGAACTGCTCTTTAGAGGATACACATTGTACACCTTGGTCTAGAACTATGCACTTGCCATATTTGTACTGCTCCCAAACTTTCACTTCATGCACAATGTGGCCTGCTTCAATATTTCTATACTAACTGACGTTACCGTTATCTATGGTAACCTAGCATTCTAGCAATACTGTATTATTCTATTCTCTCATTTAAGCAGCGAATGACTTCATTAACAATCTAGACTAATGGAGGAGCAATACCCGCAATAAGAAATGTTGGCTTGAACAAAATTACCTGATGCATTGCGGAAAATACCACCACCTCCGCTAAAGGAAATCCCAAGGGAAGCTGGTGGTGGTGGTATTTTCCGCAATGCATCAGGTAATTTTGTTCAAGCCTATATTTCTTATTGCGGGTATTGCTCCTCCATGAAAGCAGAGCTCCTAGCACTCTTAAAGGGACTGTAAACTAGCCAAAGAAATGGGTATCACTAAGCAATTGATTCAAATGGATAATTCTGTTTGTGTCGATTTGATCAAGAGGGACATTCCCTCATCGGGACTCCTACGGATTGTTATTCTGCAATGCAATAATTTGCTCCGAAACCACAACTGGCAATTCCACATTGAACACACCTATCGAGAAGCTAACAAGGCTACAGATTGGCTAGCAAATCAAGGCGCCATTCAAAAATCAAAACCGGAAGCTAATCATACTCCAATATCCTCCGTCGGAACTTCGCTCCGTTCTTCGCGACGACGCACTCGGGGTGGCTTGGCCCCGATTAGTTAGCGAGTAGTTCATTTTCTGTTTTTCGGGCCTAGCTTCGGCCCTCTTCTGTACCAAAAAAACAATCTAGACTAATTTGATTCCCTAAGTTAGTATTTAGGAACAATAATTTGAAATCAAAGTAATTATTTTTAAAAGTAGGATTTGAGATTGTGATGTTTCAGATCATTTGTTATGAACTAGATGTACTAGTAATAAAGTCTTCGGAATACCTCTAACATTAGTTCATGAATGTAACCAAAAACTTACAGTACACCTTAACACAGGCGAACTAATGAAAATCGCCAGAGAGGTATACAATGGTTTAGTAACAAAGAAATGCATATGGTAGGCAAATGTCGTGGATTGTACCAAATTTTTTTAATACTCAACCTAAAACTATGTAGCAGGGTAAGTAGAACTCGTATCCATAGGGAACTAGGTATTGTCTAAGTATGTAACATTGATTAAGTAATCAAATTGGGTGCGGGGTTGATTGAAAGTTGATTAACTAAGCAACAAACATAACAATAAACGAGTAGAATTCAACTAAAGAGAAGTCTTGGTTTATGTTTCAATCTACCAACAATTATCAATCGATCACTGAAATTCACCTAACTCAATCCTGTGAGCTGTTTCTTTAGTAATTAACTCGAATGAATCAGCATTCAAATTTTTTCCTAACTATTAATCAACCTAGAACACGCGCCTAGATATATTTCAATAAAAGTAATAAGATCTTGAAGAATATCAACGAAGTTAATCAGTTCAAACACACGCGCCTCAAATCGAATACAAATCAATCCCCCCTACAACAATCTAACGTTGAATCAACAATCAATTAGAACGATACAGTTGCTACGAATGTAGGAAAAGAATCATGCAAGTTGGTAATACTAGTATGCCTCCTAGCAAGAACAAGTATACGTCATGCAATTTAGGGCAAGATAATTGAAATTACTCACAAAGGAATTAGATAGATGAAAATCTCACAATCTGACGATAATTGACGAGTTCAATCCTCAAATGCCAAGTTAGGAGATTCGTTCACCATTAATCTTCAATACAAGTTCAAAAAATAGTCTCAAGTTGCAAAGTTATGAATAATGACGTAACCCTAAGTCTTAAATAGAGTCTTGAAATAAAATAAGGAAAATATAAAGAAATACGAAAATTTCAGTAAAATCCCAAAATGGCGGACCGCCGAAATACTCTGGCAGACCGCCCAATTGTCACGGCGGACCGCCAAGATACTTGGCGGAGCGCCAATCTGCTTCTAACACCAATCTTCCTTTTCCTCGATTCCAGAACCGCGGACCGCCAAAATTCTTCCACGGACCGCCAAAAGGCTTCTGTTTTGCTCCAAATCTTCGAGTCATCTTCTCAAGTGTTAGCGGCACAACGATAGTAATCCATCACAAATAAAAGGCTTCAAAAAGCCGTTTCTAACAAGTAAATACACATTTCCATCTTTGTGAGAATTACAACATAAACACCACTATAATATCACAAAATAGTATTAAAGTAGTCGAAAAGTATTGCAAACACGAGCACATCAGAATATGTTTTTGTTATGAACTCAATCTTTTCGTTTGGCACTACTTCATCTTACAATTTATACAGCCGTACACTAAAAATAACCAAAAGAATGATATACCTCAACCAAAATGTCACACCTAAACCAAACTACTCGTACATTATAGAGCTTATCTAACATGATTTAAGAACCAGTACAAGTTAAGTGGTACATTAGATTTGAAATACTATAGCCTTTTTGGAAATTACAGGGTGCAACATAATGAATAACACATGAGTCATATGTGAAGAAAGATGCCATTAACACGAGACAAGTATCAGGAAATTGTTACTCCACCTATTAGACTGCTTGGACGCACGCAACCCAAAAGTTTCTGCAGGGATGTCTCGAGGATTTGTAACACTTCATCCAATGGGAATGGACAAAATGAAATGATATCTTTGGAGAGTCAACAGTAAACCAATGATATAGTGTTAAAAGCTCATTTCCTTGTCTTATCCCTGCCAATTGAAAGAAACTCAAAGCTTCGAACCGCTTCATCAAAACCGACTTTATTGGTTGGAGGGCGAGATGGAGTTCCCAACCTGCTAGGCTCTGATCCAGGTTTTAGTCTTTGACTACTAGATAGGCGGCCACTACCTAAGACTAAGCGACTAGACCGTTCACCTGGACCACCTGAAGAGCTATGCCTGCTAGTTGAAGCAATAGCCCTCCTAGACGTGGTGCTCGGACGTGTAGTAGTGGAATTGTCACCCCTCAGAGTATCAGCCTACCATTACGCAAAAATTGTCAGAATAAATTTTCCAGTTCTCGGTAGAATTCAAGAAAGAAATTAGTAGTTAAATACCAAATCCTTTGAAGATATTACAGCCTCGGAAGACTTGAGTCTTGATGAGTCACCATGCAGTCCATGCCCAGAGTTATGTCTCCTTGAAAATGCTTCAACAGCTCCTGAAAATCTATCACGAGTCTCTTTTCCTAAAAATGGAGCACGTAAATGGTGTCAATTACAATAGTACTTGAATGTTTTCGGTTTCAGCAAACTAGCCCCAATGACCAATACTTTGATAAATGTACGTACCTGAATGTTTCTCTGTTTTCTCGGTAGAAGGTCCCGCATGTCCCCCTGATTTTCCTGGAGGTGCCTAAAATGCCACATTTAAAACAAAAGAAAAAATAATTCATCAAGTAATCCATGTTGCTAAAAAGCCTATCTACTAATATGTGTATGAAGAAGAAATAACCTTTAATCTGGAACTTGCACCAAGTTGCGGATACTTTAGTATAGTCCAATCAAACACATAGTCAAATTGATAGCCTAGAAATGTCAGCCAAGTTAAACGCTATGAATCAGAGTCTACAAGATAACCATCTCCAATATCTGAAGTCTCGAGAAAAAAAAAAGCATGTACATGAAGCCACTAAAATTAATAAGTTCTCTATAACTTCAATTTAGAAACAAATAAATACAGAAGATGATTATGGAAAGTACACCTTCTCTTATAAACAAGTCTCGAAATAGCCTCTTTAAATAAGAATAATCAGGTCTGTCTTCGAACCGCAGTGACCGACAATAATGGAAGTACGATGTGAACTCTGTTGGATATGACTTGCAAAGAACCTGCAAATGCAAGAAACGTTTTATATAACTCTCAAATGTCATGATGACTGCCAAAAGGATACATATAGAGAGTATGATATGCACCCACGACACCAATGAAAGCCCATGGTTCATGACATCAAACTTTCTTGTAAAAATGATTCCAATCTTAAAGCATATTAGCTCCAATTAGTATTTTTGTGTTCTTAATCTTGTAACAAATCTGACATAATATACTAATGACACAAGATTTCACAAAACCCCATCAAATATTAGTCATGGAAACCCACACCATAAACTAGCCCTAGCTCAAGCAAGAACATAAGAGCCTTATTTTGTCAAGTACAAAGTCCAAATGCCGAGATTTGTATCTTAAAATGTATACTTCAAGTTTCATTTCAATGATTGTAGTAGAAAAAGTATATATCATTGATGACCTCTAATCTTAGGAGTAAAGAGCCACGAGGTGCTCTGTTGAATTCTCATAAACTAAAGCTACCTTCTCATTTCCAAGTTGGAATGTCGACATTCACATAGAAACCCAAATTTATATTAACCTTAACACATTGTCTCTCTAGCAGTACATGCTCACGTCTTCCTTTCAATGTATCAAATGTGTTCAACAATCTAGAGAAATGCACCTACCTAAATCTAAAAGTGTAAAGAGAAACCATAGTGTTCCATGTGATGCACACGACTTAACGTTTTTTCGTTTCAAGGCTTATCTTTGATATACATCTATCCTAAAATAAATGACTAGCTAAATCAAGGGCAGAAGTAGCATAAATCTATAGTGACATAGGGTAGAAAGGGAGAACCATATACCACAATGCCTAATCAAAAACTACATGTCTTTTTCAAGAGTTAGTAAATTACAGTACTAAGATGATGACCTAAGCAGCGCATAGGATAGAACCTAAAACACTAGTATTAAGATGATTAAACATACATATACACATAAAAGTCTAAAGGTCCAAAGACTAAACCTCAATAGGAGTCAACATCTTCTTCTCACTAATCTTGTCGTACTTTTGTTTCTTTGTCCCTGCCTTCAATCCCTGCCATGGAAGGCTAAAAGCACCAACCAAACAAATTAGACGACATTTAGAAAACAAGTAAGAAGCCTTTTGTTTCAAAGTATTTAAGGTTTCTTTGGGTTTTTTTTTTAAGAAGAGAGTTATCTCTAACCTTCCTCTGAGGAAATACATGAGCACGTATCCAAGAGACTCTAGATCATCCCTCCGGCTTTGCTCTGCGCAAAAATCAAACAACCGAATTACCCTAGCCATCATCAAGATTTTGTCGAAGTAAAAAAAGAAATAGAGAAAAGGAGAAATATCTTGTGTTTCACTACCTACGCCAAGGTGAGTATTAACACTGGCGTACCGTGCAGTGCCAGTAAGATTTTTGTTCTCCCTGTAGATAGTTGAAAATAAAGTAAACAACCTTGCTATTCAAAGAACGAATACGCAACGTAACACAATTTTCCCTTGAAATGCTTAGAATACCGACTACAACAAGAGTGACTATCTGAAGATTCAAGACCAGAATATTAAAAATAGACGTCCACTCACAGTTCCCTGGACAATGACCTAAAAAGTTATCAAAGGGGCACCCCAGAAGCTCCAAACAAACAATATCCTTAATACAACGACATTCTCCATGAAAATGCATAGAGGGTAGGGCAAAAGGATTATCCAGAAAAGTTATTGAATCTTGGAATAAAAGTTAGTGTCCTAATTTCCACATCCATGTTTATGACAACCAGGGTGTTGTTCAATAGAGAAGAAGGGCAACCATGCCCTCGGACGTAAAGATAAGATTGATCATGACATTTTTGCTAACAACTGAACAATCAAAGTTTGAGTAGATGATAACAAAAGTAGTACCTCCTAGAAGGAAATTTGGAATGCATCATCACCAAATCAAAATTTAATAATATCAGGAAAAACATTATACAGGACACATGTCTCTATTAAAATTATAAACATGGACATATTGATGACTGTGATTTTACACAATATGTACCACAATGTCATACCTATATGGTATATGTTTATGTGTCTGGAGATCCCTGAATTTTTTTTGCAAGGCCAAAATCAATTATGTACACCTGAAATTCTCCAAAAGTATATCACATTAAGCTACAAATATTCAACCGCGTTCCATTTATGATAACTAAGACATGAGTTTATGACCCAATATTGAAAAAAAAACTATTGATTAGAATACTTCTTATACATATGAAACTCGGTGCATTAATGCGTCAATAAAAATAACAGAAAATTAGATGAGACATCCTCATACAAGTGCTAATTAAAAACTATTCTTGCTTGACTAAGGCCGTGTATGATAGGACTTAATAAACTGTATATTCAAGTCAGATCATATTTATTCAATTCAGATAAGAATTATTCAAATCAAATTTGGTCAGATCAGAGTCTTTCAAATCATATCAGAGGCATTCAAATCAGATCAGATTTAAGAAATTTGATCATATCATAATTAACATTAATCTCGAATTTTATTCAGATCAGATCAGAGTCATTCAAATCAGATCAGAGTCATTTAAATTGGAATTCATCATATCAGAATCAATAAAATCAGATCAGATTCATTCAAATCAAATCAGAAAGATGCAGTCCTATCATACAGGGCCTAAGAGTCTAACTACTTTTGGACAATAGAATCTATCATAAAAAATAATAATGAAAAAAAAAAAAGAGAAATTGCAAACACATACAAATAAGACATTAATATATACTTCTTTTCTAGTAATTTTCTTTGGGTGGTACAATATGACATGCTAATATGAAAAAATAAAAAAAGACAACGAGAACCATAGACACTATAGAAAATCTATCTCGGTTTTGCATCTCATCAAAAACACTATAATAATACACATTGTCTTGCTCAACCACCTCATTGTAAAAGATGCCACAAAAAAATGATTTTTTTTTATAGTGAACATTAACACAAGACATTAATATTCCAGAATTTTAATGATCCCTTCAATTTCTAGGTTCCCAAAATAGCCAAAGGATCCATGTTGCAACCCCAAAATACCTGACTCTCCAAGTCACTGTCAAATTGTCAATGTAAGGTTAAGAATGAACCCTTGATAACGACTTCGGAATCTTCTAAACTTAAAATATGAACTATCCACATTTCATAGGCAAAGTTTGGCTTCGCCTACATAAACTTGTTTCTTAATTTAGTTCATCTCAAATTTGTAGAATTTAAAAGTCATATGACTTAATACTTAAACCCTATTATGAAGCTATATGCATTTCATACCTCCTATAGAGTTGAGGAAATTAAATTATTATTATTATTTCTTTTCCCCAAAACAAATATTAGCATTAGACTGTTCTTTATTCATACTATATCAAATAAAAAATTATTTGAATAAAAATTAATCAAAAAAAATTATTTTTGTGCTTTAAACAAATTTAAGCATCCAATAAAGTGTTATTGCAACTAAAATGGAGGCAAAAAGTCGGGATGAGATCGTCCCCTAGACCATAACTTTCCTTTATAAGTATCAAATGATATAGTGGTTTCGTATACGGTTACTCAGTCTAAAGTAGTTTAGGAAAATATGTCCCAACAACGAAAGAATCTATATGTCTTGTTATCTTCATGGAGTGACTTAAATCCCCAAACCCTTTCCACAAAAGGTTTCTAGATAAACAATCTATCACATCTCTCAAATGTGAAACAAATTATTTGATATGTAAGAGAGGATATCGATTTTACGACCTAAAGAAGGAGATGTTCATGTACAAAGCAGAGTTGTATAATTACACTATCAAACACGAAATCTTAGAACACTAATTCCCCAACAGGAAGACATAGTTAAACACTATGGTGATAGACACTCGGTCCCAAATATATTGACAACGCCTTTTTCAAGTATATTATTTATAAGCAGTTGACTACACTTATATGGCTCAAAGTTCATTTTCTAAGAGCTCTTGTATACATTGGTCTCGGGAATGAACTTAAACTCTCAAGCGCACATTGTCATGCATCATTGGTTGAGAATCTCATGAATTATATTAACGCACCTGATTTGCCTTACGTCCTAATCCCATCAAAAAGTTGTCAGGTTTAATGTCGCGGTGTAAAAAACCCCTTGAATGCATGTATTCGACTCTACTAACCTACATAGAAATTTAAGAATCAACCACAAAAACAAAATAATATTAATCTCGCTTGTAGATAGAGGACATGTACATACTAGTTGATCTGCAAGCATCAAAACTGTCTTCAAAGTGAACTTTCGATTGCAGTAATTAAAAAGGTCTTCCAGGCTAGGCCCAAGCAAGTCGATCACCATGACATTGTACTCACCCTCAACTCCAAACCACTTTAGATGAGGAACCCCGGCTTCAATTACAAAATAAAGAAACCAATAATGTGAGATTACATATATACTTTTTTATGTAGTGCTCCTATTAATGAAAGCATACCCAACATAGCACAAATAGAGGGGAAAGGATTGGACTTACTCCCTCCTTGAAGAAGCATATACAATTTTGATTCATAATGAAGTTGTGGATGCCTTGTTTTAGCGGATTCCTGGGCATTGTAAGTAACATGATCTCATAACATATCTTATATGGCGTCACAAGAACTGCATTCATGCATTTTGATAAACGAAAAAAATAAAAAAATAAAAAAATAAAAAACGTTTATCACATTGATAGAATGGAAAACATTTTTTTTTCTTCTGGTTAAACAAAATGTAAAACTCAACCAAGTTTGGTTTCACCCTTAGCACCATACAAGAGATCAGGTGAAACTGAACGAAAAATAATCTTTAATTTAAAAACTGTAATATCGTCTTTTAATTCATAGACACTGAAAAGATAAGTCCTACAACATCTCATTTGTACAACAAGTAGCTATCAAGTTGTATGTGTCCGTAACATTACCCTACATTTCCCATACATCTTTCTCTTATAGGAATGCTCGTTGTTACTGCAATAGCCCGACCCACCATATGTCTCAACACAACCCAAAAAGAAAGGAAATCACCATTTAGCCGGTATATTGTCTCTTGAGCTTAAAAGGTGAAATCTTTGTTGGTAGTATGCTGGTAGGAGTCTGTTATAAACATATTATAAGCTTTTCAATTTTCCAATGTGATTCCAAGGACAGGCCCATGCAACAAAATTGATAGGGGCGCAAGTCGAAAGTGTATATAATTTGGACAACTCAAAATTTAAGAAGTAAAATAAGGTAAGATTATAAAAGTTGGAAAATTTTACAATGAAATTGCAGTTAGCGAGGCTCAATAAGTAAGAGCTAGAGTACCTAGAGTATATTTTTCGACAAACTTCAAGAATATTAAGGCAAGTTGGTTATGTATGGTATTTATTGCAAAATGGCAAAATATTTATATGACCGGAAAGTAAGATGGGGTGGTTTTGCTGGTGTAATCCATTAGACAATTCACGTACACTCGCGTCTCCTCATAACCCCTATTCAACCTTCTTTTTTAGTCTATCATGCTTAATTGGATCCCCTTATATTGTGACATGCAATACCTTACCAAGAATGCATTGAGTTGCCTCCTAGAGTTATTGTTGAAATGATAGTGAAAATAGGAGGTAAAAGAGAGCCAGAAAATGTTGTGGAGGAATATAATTGAGTAAAAGCTATAAGAAAGGAAGAAGGGTACATCAAATTTTTTTTTTTTTTGCAGCAGTCAAGGCAATGTTATTTGGTTTAAAACAATCTGAAGCTCATACAATATGCCAAAATCATTATCATATCTGTTCTGACAATTCAGAATTACCTGCCCATGGTGGATAACTTGAAATGGAGAGGAATCAATAGATGTGTACTCTGCAAGTGCAATGAGGAGAGTGTTGATCACCTATTCTTCGACTATGATATCTCTAAACAAATTTGGAGTTCTATACTACTTAGATGGTTGGAATATGCACCAACGAACTAGAGCTTGAAACATGAGCTAAATTAGTCAAGCATAAATTAGAAGGAAAACTGGCTAAGCATTGTATGTTGAGAGCACCATTCACAAGGTCCTTCTATAAGATTTGGATGGAGAGAAACAACGGGATCTTTCAAGATATCGCTAGAACAAATGAGCAAATATTGTTGAGAATCAAGTACTATACTTGTATATGAGTGAAGGACCAAACGTATGCAACTTATTTGGTTAAGGTACTGGTTAGCTAGGTGAGCTCATTGCTCTTCCTTTGGAAGAAATTGTATTTGTAACCCTCAATCTTGATAATATGTATGTACGAATGCTAAACTTTTTCCAAAAATGAATGCATTGTGTTAGTGAGATTTATAGCTGTAACCCTCAATTCGTTGAATATAATTCTTTTCAACCTCAAAAATAAGCTCATCTCTACCAACCCCCCTCTTTTCAATGAACCAGAACCAGAAAGCAAAGGAAGGCAATACAATAATGGTTACACACATTACTTAATGAGTAATATGTATGGCCAGCCTCCATCAGACAAAGACCGAATCTTATTTGCCAACACATATGGGGTTTCAGCCTATGATATTCATAGGGGGATTGTTGTCCTTTAGTTTGATGCATATGATAAATTGTAGATAGTGAGTAAAAGTATTTGTTTTACTCCAACATAAAATAAACAGTCTCCCAATTAGGATGTGGATTACTAACCTGATTGCAAGACTATTCTTAAATATTGGTGGTCATTTAGTACAAGAATATACTCAGGACAACTAATCATAGTCTACATCATGTTAGAGCTAGAACATAAATCATCCTACAATAACTAATGAACATTAGGTAGTCTGAAATAAACAACACACAAAAAACACCGTATATTCTAGCAAGAAACAAAGCATACCAACTTAACAGCAACTTCCTCTCCATTTGTTATGTTGATCCCTAGTTCAATTAAACAATTAGCCAAAAATGTTACTAAGACAATCATAAAATTACCAAAACTATAAAAAACAAATATTTTGAATGTGAGTTCTAAAATTGCAATGACATACCTAGATGAAGTTCTCCAAAAGAACCACTCCCAATCTTACGCCCCAACTTATATTTCGCTCCGACAACAAGATCCATCGCCCTTTGAACCTAATAAACTCTAAGTGATATTATTCTATTAAGTAAAAAAACGTTTTATCTTTTATCTCATCCTCAAAAATAATCTAACCCTTTCTACCTTGCATTTCTATGGTTAATCCTCATTTGGTGGATCAATTAGAATCCACCTAAAAACGCAGTCAAAATACTAAATTTTTTATTTTACTTGAATTCTTTACTACCAGCTAATGATCAAGAATTTCAAATCATACCACCAATATAGAAGCAAAACTTGTAAAAATTTGATAAATTTCAAATAAATTGTTACCGAGATTTTAGATCATGGATCGAATTGAAGGCAATGCACAGTATAGCAAAAAAAAAATCAATTTCCGACAATTTCGAGGATATTGCGTATAATGGCCACAAAAATACACCCAACATACAAGTTTAAAAGCAACCCAATAACCTACTTTTTGATTTGATGACAAATTAAAAGAAACCTAGTAAATTTTACAACAAGGGGACATTTCTTCCATTGAATAAAACAAAAGACATCAATTTTTAGGGATATGAAAAAATTATGAGAAACCCACAAAAAACTGAGCAACAAAAAAAATCATAAATACTTTATTTAATAAATCGCATTTTGTTTTATTTTAGGACAAAGTATGAGAAACCCAGAAATTTTTGAAGGAAAGAGCGTAGATAACAAAACATAAAACACAAGGATAGAGATAGAGAGAAAATTAGGGAGGCAAAGCTTTTTTTTCTCTCTATTTTTTTTAAATCCATTATTTTAAATAAGAAGTGATACTTCCATTTTTTTCTATCTTAATTTTGCCCTTCGTTCCCCTCTAAACCACACCGACTTTAAAGTAGAGAGCTAAGTACACACTTGCCCATCCGTGTCTATGTGCAACATCGTGTTTATATAATAAATATAGTATATTTTGAGAATTAACGGGCTATAAATCACATTTTTTAGGTAAATTATGACATTTCTAAACATTACAATGTCAGCATATCATACCATTAGACAATTAGTCAACATTTATGTGGCAATTAAGAAAAATCATTTTTACTTCCTCCTCTTTAAACTATGTCATTGTTATCATTCGATGAATGACTTCAATTTTGAGTACTTCAAAATAATATTTTGGCAAAAATATTAAAATCATACAATTTCTTTTTTTAACCATTGTTTGTAACCATATATGTAAGAGAAATCTTAGGTCAAGTTTTTAACCTATTATTGTTTATATCAATATGGGAAAAAAGAAAGGCCCTAAAAGTTTCAAGTTCCTAAACTATCATAAATAAGACATTGAGTTTAATACGGCAAATTTACGTGGTGCCCATGGGCTGAGTTATGTAAACTACTACTTCATACTGACCCTGAAGGGAAGTATGTAAACTAGTACACATGGTTTCTTGATGTGGCATGGGATTAACAATTGGATTAGTTACTAATCAACATTTTTATTTATAATAAAATTACAAAAAATTAAGAAGGAAAAAAAAAACCCTATTTTTCTCTCTTCCCCCTCCCACCGGTCTCCCCATCCGACTACACCTCTACCGCAGCCCAGCCACCACCGACCATCCCCGACAATCATTTATAGCCACCCCCGACCTTACCTACAGTTACGCCTCACTCCGACGACCACCGAATTCATTATTATCTCCACCGCCGCTTCCCACTCCTCCGCGATTTTATATATTTCTCCTCCATACTCAAACTTCCAACCAACTGACAACCTTGACAAGGGGGCGTAAACGGACCACGAGAGGAGGAGAAGTGGAAGAGGATGCGGCAGAGAGGTGGGGATGCAAGGAGTAGATTTAAGAGGCGAATAGAGAAGTTTGAGGAGAGGAAACGAAGGTAGAAAAGAGAAAAAAGAAGACGGGGAGTGAGTGGGGTTGTAAATAGGGGTGGAGTCGGTGGTCACCGAAGCGAGGCTCACCTTGTGGTAGTGTCAGATGTGGCTAGAGGTGCCCATTTGGCACTAGAAGCCCGGGCCCGCCCTGACCCGGCCTGGTCAAGGCACGGCCCGGCCAGGCCCGGCCCAGGCACTGGAAAGCCCGTCTAAACCCGGGCTAGTGCTAGTGCT
>JBBYHQ010294928.1:0-46434 GCA_038382645.1 Spergularia azorica
TTCTACGTAAATACTTTCATTTCATACCCAAAACTTGAATTATTTTAATTTAGAGCATTATTTAAAAAAAACGTTCTGTTTTCTCCACGTTACAAAATTGCTTTTGAATCTAATTTTTTGGTCAATATATGTCATTTACCCATTTCACAATTTGTAAGTTAATCTTAGGTTAAAAAATTAGTGATTTAGTAATTAGTATTTAGTAGCCGGTTCCACATTGTAATTATAAGTTAGTTTTATTGCATAGGGTGTTTCTTTGGGCATCTAATTGTATAGGCTGTTGCGATTATACTCCATCCATTCAAGTTGGATATGCGCATTCTTATGATTATGGTGACAACATAGTGATGAAGTTGTGTTGTCGTACGATCCACGATGAAGATTATTGAGAACTGGGCTTGTCGATGGTTGAGTTATAGAGTCAATAGTGTGAGGTCATTGTTTAGGTCGGTAAACTTGACCTACAACTAACTTTGCTTGCAGAGTGGTAACTAATTTAACCAAAAAAAAGGTGAAGTACCTTCTTGAACCATCCAAATGGATTGATTGCTGGAGTTGGTTTATTAGGATAGTTCAAGAACAGGAGGTTAAGTATGAAAATTACATACTACCATAGCACCATATGAATAATCCTTTTCATGAGGAAAATGTAGGTCTCTCTCCCCATCATGAGATTGAGTAGTTGATAGAGTTAACTCTAAACGAATAAATATATAGAAATAATTTTCTAAACGGAAGTTAGATATCCAATCTTGATAAGTTTTACATTGTTGTATACTTGTATGGCTTACGGTTAAATTGATAAAGGGTTGTGCAAACTTACCAAGTGCTCATGGATCGTGAGTAGAGTGACATATATACAAGTACATCACCTAAATATAAGATACTTGTAACATGGTTGGTGAACTTAACTCGGTTCAATAGGTCTTTGATATTGGTTTGGTCAAGGTTGGTCTCGATATTTTGAGCCGATTGAACTCAAGGTCGAACCAAGCCTTATAACCCATCTCACTCTTAATATGCTCTTATATATTTCTCGTACTCATTACTATGTTGGCTCTTATATATTCCTCGTACTCATCATTACTATGTCATGTATCTTATACACACTTGAAGGTTGTAACGAAGTTCCGTCCTTAAAATGCCAAGTTCTAATCCGACTGAGCACAAATATGACGTATTTAAAAGGGATTGATATCTCACCATACATACGCAAGACATGACCTAGCTAGAAACACATGGAACACAAGTCTAGAAGACAATAATGGTCCTCCAAATGACCAAAATTTATTTTAAGGATATGATGATGGCTATGTTCTCTTGCATGGCTGTTTGCGTTTGTTTCATCCTCTCCAATCTTAATCCGGCAACATTTCCGTGAAAGTGACGCCAACGACGTTGTCAAAAAAAAACTATGATTAAAGGATTAAATGGTATTCGTTCTTGTTTCTCCATTTTTGAAATGAAGGGTCCTCCTTCATCCTATAAATACTCCGTATAAAGCTTTTAGCTAGATTAGTATAGTATGTGCGTATTTCTTATTTTTCTTTCAAATCTTACGGTGATTCCGAGATTTCTTCCTCATTTTCAAAACTAGTTATAAAGAATTTAATGAGACCAAATGATTTTGAGGCTAATAAATAGTTATTATTCCTCATTTTCAAATATTACGGTGTTTTTATAATTTCGATCATAAAGATAGAAGTTTCATGATTAAAGTGAAAGCAAATACGGAGTAAAACATTATTTTGAATATGATCGTGGAAATATAAAAATGGATGATATAAGTCGATCATATAACTTCTCATTGGATTTGGGCTTATCAGTTTATAGAGTAGAACTTTAGAGTACCTGCTAACAAAAATCTTAGCCTCGGCTTTCCTTTGGTGATAGGCCCAATACCAAGCAAGGCCAGGCCAAGGTCTGCATCATTCTTCTAACTGAAAAACTGAACCAATAAAGGGATAATGACATTGCTACGTATTTGGTTTTGAGACTTGCTTGGGACGACACTTACATTAAGAGATACGAGAAACTCTACACATACATCAGATGTATGTAGACTATACAGTATACATATATTGATGCGTATCAATTACGAGAGTTGATGAGGTACCCTCATTGGACTTGTGAGCTCGTTTACTGCTCCTAGGTCTAAAAGCATGCTGTGCGGAGCTACCAAGTGGAATCAAAACCAATGATTCGGCCGAGGATGCACAAGTGCGATGTGATGATGGTTGGGCTCCCTCGGTCCAAAGGGGCGTTGTTTCACTTAAAACGACCGAGCGTTCATACACTTGAAAGATAAATCCCACCCTATTTGCACATTAAGTATTCAATGAACCTCTTGATAACACTTTATTAGCAAAACTATCAATGTTCCGATCTTGTTAACGATAGTATCAGACGACAATAAAAGTGGCAATTCAGGCACTCTAGCCACATTCCCCTTGAAAGAAGTCGTTCATAATTCCCTTCCATTTACATCCACCCAAACAAAACCTCCTAATAACTAAACTCATAATCGAAACCATCGATACGAAATCCTTTAAAAAAAACATCGAACATGTGAGATGTCATTATCTAACCAAACAATGTACAACTAATATACGATGAGACACTCTCCGACACAACACTTGTTGGATTAAGTTGTCCCAAATCAAATGAAACTACGCGTTTTCCGCTCAAAATCTTCAAATCTCCCCAATTACACACACAAACCCTTGCCTCTTGGAAACTTCCAAGAAAACCAAATTAATTTAATCATCATTATTATTACTAGTAATAATCCAATTTTTTATACTCAAATTAATTATCTCCCAATCAAATAAATCAATCATAGTATTGGATGATGATGATGATGATGATGATGGAGTTGTGTTGGTTACGCTCTTTATAGAAAAGAATAATGCTTTACAGTTAAGCTCACCCAATTCATATCACCTGTCTCTCTCCATTTCCCCCTTTTAGAAATGTTGTAAGTCTTCATTTTACTGAAAATGAGTCAATAAAGTTTCCAACTTTCTGCTTTTTTTTGTTGATCTTTTGAGCTGGGTTTGTGTTTCTTTTGCTAATTAAGTGACATCTTGAGGTGGGTATTTGTTATATTGTTGTTTTCAAGTTGAATTCAGTTTAAATTTCAAATTTTCTTCTCAATTTGAATTATTTTGTTGATTTTTTGAGGTGGGTTTGAGGTTGAATTTAGTTGAATAAAGTTTGAAACTTGCTGCTGAAGTTTAATATTTTTGTTGATTTTTGGAGGTGGGTTTGAGTTTAATTTGCTAATTGAGTGAAAATTTGAGGTGGGTATTTATTATTTTGTTGATTTGTGGTTGAACTTAGTTCAATCAAGTTTCACAATTTCTGCTCAATTTGAATTATTTTGTTGTTTTTTTGAGTTTAATTTGGGAATTGAAGGTTTTCTGGAGGTGGGTTTTCATTATTTTGTTGTTTTGAGATTGAATTTGTGGGTTATCATGAGGGGTTGTGTGTTGAAGAAGCTTTGTGGGGTATTGCTCACAATGTGTTTGATGAAATGCTCCTTAGGGTTTGATCCATCTGACAATTATCTCATAAATTGTGGATCATCCAGTGATGCTTCAGTGGGAAGCCGCATTTTTAAGGGTGATTCTACCTTAAATTCCACAATCGTTCTTTCAGCTCCTCTGAAAATTTTGGCAAACACAAGTTCAAGTTCAGTCCCATTTTCTGACTCACAAAATCTGTATAAAGCTGCCCAAATCTTTCCTAGAACCTCAAACTATACCTTCTCCATTACGAAACATGGGCGCCATTGGATTCACTTCCATTTCTTTCCATTTGTATTCCAAAACTACAATTTAAGTCGTGCTAAGTTCTCGGTATCAGCTCAACATTACACCCTTTTCAAAGATTTTTCAATCAATGATACTAGTCCTGTGGTGAAAGAGTATTCCTTGAACATAGCTTCTGATAAGCTAGTTATCACTTTCGCGCCATCAGAGAACTCCTTTGCATTTCTGAATGCCTTAGAAGTTGTTTCTGCACCTGATGAACTTATTCCTGCTAGTGTTGAAACAGTTGAGCATCCTGGTTCTAATCAAGACCTAGTGCAGCATGCGTTGGAAACAACGTTTAGAGTGAATATGGGGAACACTACGGTGAATCCTCAGAATGATACTTTATTCAGGAAATGGATTCCTGATGGACAATTCCTTAGAAACAGCAATCTAGTCAATTTTCTATCAACTCCGGAGCCTGTTAATTACACCAGGGAAGGGGGGCCGACCCCTGAAATCGCCCCTTCTTCTGTGTATGGCACTGCTAGTAAGTTGAATTCTGAAGCTGATCCTAGTTTGAATGTCAATGTGACTTGGAATTTCACTTTTGATCCGGGTTTCAGATATCTGGTTAGGTTTCATTTCTGTGATATTATTAATAAGTCGTCTGGGCAGTTGGTGTTTAATGTTTTTGTGAACTCTTGGTATGCTTACAAACATCTTGATCTCAGTAAGCTGACATCCAATAACCCGAATTCCCCATATTATTTTGATGTCGTGATGAATGAGAGTGAAAACAAGACCCTTTTTGTTAGCGTTGGGCCTTCCAATGATGTTGGCCAGTACCCCAATGCCTTGCTCAATGGTCTCGAGATTATGAAGATTAATAATTCAAAGGATAGCCTGGCTGTTTCTGATTCTAATATCAAATCTTCAAAGTCTAGCTCTAAGGTCAAGACTGGTGTTATAGTAGGCATTATTACCATTGGGGTTTTGTTGATTGTTGTTGCTTTGGGGATCTTTTGTTTTGTGAGAAGGAGAAGAACATATATTGATGTTTTTGGGAACAAAGTCTCTGGCAGTGGAACCTGTGAGTATGGTTACCGCTACTCCTTAGCAGCTATACGAGAGGCTACTGATAACTTTAATGAAAGTTTGGTAATTGGTGTTGGAGGTTTCGGAAAGGTTTACAAGGGGATAATGAAGGATGGTAATAAGTTGGCTATTAAGAGGGGAAATCCTGATTCTCAGCAGGGCATTAATGAATTTCGAACTGAAATAGAGATGTTATCTCACTTTCGTCATCGTCATCTGGTGGCTCTTATTGGGTACTGTGACGAGCAGAATGAGATGATATTGCTGTACGAGTACATGGAAAATGGGACTCTTAAAAGCCATCTATATGGCTCAGACTATCCTAACTTAAGCTGGAAACAAAGACTTGAGATATGTGTTGGCTCAGCTAGAGGTCTTCACTACCTCCATACTGGTTCTGCTAAGGCCATAATCCATCGGGATGTCAAGTCCGCAAATATTCTGCTTGATGAGAATCTCATGGCCAAAGTTGCTGATTTTGGTCTGTCTAAAGCTGGTCCTGATCTAGATAAGACTCACGTCACCACAGCTGTGAAAGGAAGTTTTGGTTACCTAGACCCAGAGTACCTCATCAGACAACAATTGACTGAGAAATCAGACGTTTACTCTTTCGGTGTTGTGCTCTTTGAGGTCCTTTGTGGGAGGCCGGTAATTGATCCATCACTTCCCCGTGAAAAGGTAAATTTGGTTGAATTTGCTATGAAGTTACAAAGGAAAGGGGAACTGGACAAGATTATTGATCCGAACCTTGATGGCCAAATAAAACCGGAGTCTTTGAAGAAGTTTATAGAGACAGCAGAGAAGTGCTTGGCAGAATGTGGCCTTGATCGCCCCACAATGGGAGAAGTATTGTGGAACTTAGAGTCTGCTTTGCAGCTTGAAGAAGATGAAGCCTCTTCAAATTCAAGTGATGATGTCTCGGTGCCAGTTGATGATACTCAGCCTTTACAAACGCTTCCTTCTACAAGACAATACAGCTTGGGAACAGAAGATGTTGTCAATTCCTCCATGAGTACGGTTTTCTCACAGATGAGGACACTGGAGCCAAGGCAATAGGGTAGTCTATGCTCTTACCAGAAAAAAAAAAAGATAGGTGGTCTATGCTTCCACGAGCACGATTTCTCACAATCGAGGCCACATGAGTCCTGGTGATCGGTACATGAGTACATCAGTGTACTGCATTGTTAACACAGTAAATTGTTGTACGACATGCTTTCAAATTGCACAGCTGAAGATGAGTTTGTTGTTGTACAGAAAAATTTGCGTTTGTTCAATTCATTCTTTGATTATTTTGTTTGAACCAGAAATCAGGAATTGCTGCAGGACATGTCTGTGCAATTTCATTAATCTTATATCTTCAATCTTTTAAACTCAGATGTAAGTAAAGCTCCAAAATGTGAGCTTTTTCATTCAACACACACTGCTGATATTTGTTTGTTCAAATGGTTCTTTGGCCTTCACTGGTGTTTCATTATTTCTGTTCTTATTTTCTGAGTTCTGCATTTCTGGGAAATCTCTGGCTGCGAATTCTTTTTTTTTTTCCTTCCGAATCTTCTTCCTTCTCAAAAGAGACTGGACTGATGTGCTCTTGAACTTAACTGTCAATAATTCTATGCATCTGAAGGAAAATTTGTTGTCCGACTTCATTGAAATGCTCTGCTCTTTCATCAACATTATTGCAATTTCCTTAATCGTGGTAGTCTTCATAATATTGACACTGGCTTTTATATTTTCAGGTGTCCACAAGACTGCAGGTGTCTGGAGGCTCTGTATCTCAGGAACTCTCAACTGCTGTAGAAAGTCTGTTCATTTTTCGCTTTCAGGTTATGTTTATCTTAAACAAGTTTTCATTGAAGTAATATTAGCTCCAACTTTAGTTCCACAGCTCTGGCTGTAACTGAGTTCGGGTGTCTTTGGATTTAACTTCAAGTTCAGGGCCTGAGGCTTCCAGAATCATAGGAGCGATTGTTGTCATCAATCGTAGCATGGGAAAGGGAAAGGGCAAGAGCAAACTGATGGTGACCCTAAATTTTTCGATCAGGTAATGTATGTTATATGCAATATACACGATATTGAGCTTCATTATCCTCCCTCTCACCAGATGAGTGTTGTTAGGAAATCAGTTGTATCTTAACAGGCCTAGACTCGGGGGCGGAGCTAGGGGGGGTTCAAGAGGTTCAAATGAACCCCCTTAGCTCAATAATATAAGTAATATTCAGTAGGGAAATATCAGGTTATTGGAGTTAGCCTAGTGGTCAATGTGTTATAATCTTATCTTGTAGGTCAGGGGTTCGACTCCCAAGATTCGAGCCATGGTGGTCTGAACTACAATTCTCAATCTTCCTTTCTTGTTCCCACTTGAATTAAATTGACCTAAAAAAAACTCTTGCAGTATTCAATCGCCCATATAGTTAAGCAAGAAGTATGTAGTGTACTACTATACTCATATACTATAAATTTGTTGAAAATCAACTTTACACATAAATTAGTAAAAAAAAAAAATTCCGAACCCCCTGTCGTGAAACCCTAGCTCCGCCCCTGCCTAGACTCCCTGCCTGGTTACCTGTAATTTCGGTTCCATCGAAAATTTTGCCTGGAGAGAATTCTGAATAAAATTTTAAATGCTGAAGGATTAAGAGACTAAAAAAGTAAAAGATAAACCAAACTGATCTCTTGAAATAATTCACTCATAATGTTCAGAGTTCCAAGTGAAACTTGTAGGTTGTTGCAAAGTAGTTATACTTGGTGACAGGATGGAACTCGTGTCCCACGGCCTATCTGTATTGAACTTTAAAAACAATGTTTTAAAAACTGAACCGGACATCGAACCGGTAGACTCGGGGGTTCGATGGGTCAAGGGGTTCGACCGGATGACGTCATAATAATAAAAATATAAAATAATTAAATTTATGCCAAAAATATTAAAATACAACAAAAAGAACCAAAACCGGGTTGAACCGGCCGGTTCTGTCCGGTTCTTGACCGGGTTTGGTAAATTAACCGGGGTTTTGGTCCGGTCAATCCGGGTTTAACCGGTTTTGACCACCCCCGGTTTTCTGACCTAATCGCGGTTCCCGGTTGAACCGGTTCAACCGACCGGTCCGGTCCGGTTTTTAAAACATTGGTTAAAAATCCAAGGAACGGCGAGAGTAACATTGACACATTGTACTAAGACAAAGATCAGGTAGAAAACTAGAAACTCACAAAAGCTGAGGTTTAGCAGCTTAAACCCTGTAAGAATGACGCTAGAGTTAACAAACTCATTGTCGTGGCCGTGCCCTAATGTTCTGATCGACCTATTATCAAACAGACAGATTGTTCACAGATTTGTTAATGGTAGTCCACTGACAAAGACCTGAAGAGGTAGTCAAGTAGCTATGAATTCTGGGTTTCTCACCCTTTTCTCTTTGTGATGCCCCTTCTCTATTTACAGTTTTACACTACCTTTTATTAAACATATACAGGTAACGAAAAAACTCGAATTTGCACTTTTTGCACCCGCTGTTGTCAAAAAATAAAAATTACGCAACCTTGGCGTGTGTAGTCGAAATATCAGCTTCTAGACTGAGTCGAACTTCCTTTCTCATTCACACCATTCAGGGTAATCCTGATTCAACTTGAATAGTGGGATAGGATCACATGAAACGGTATAGCTCTAAGGGTAATCTTGTCGTTACTTATTGGATATTCAATGCAAATATTTGAACAAAACAAGGTTCATTTTACGCAACCCTGGCGTGTGTAGTACGCGCACACGTGATACACGTTGGTGGCGTGGAAGAGTAGGTTTCATTCGTGGCATTATGATCCCCCTAAATAAATGACCACAAAAAAATTCTCATTGAAAAGTGAAGTGCTCCATTGTTGGCATTACTTGAAAAAGTTTAAACACATGTGAAATACTTGAAGAGTACAAGTTTAGCTAGTCATAAAAGCTTTCCGCGAATGCTACTCTTACAATTGGGGCATAAACCACAAAGGGGTTTGCCTTTTTGAATATGAATAACATTCCTCGGGTATCTGATCTAGTTTACCATCTTTCAAAGTAAAAAACCCCGTGTCTTTGCCCCCTAAAGTTTTTGGTTTATTCCAACCATCATCATAATCGTCGTTGTAATAAATACAGTTGGACTTGCAATTACCAGTGGTAGGGACCGACATTGAAGAACAATTACCAACAAAGAAGGCAACATCGCCAAGGTCATTGACTTGACACCATTTTTTGCCTTCAAAATCAAGTCGAAGCACCACAAACCGAATTGTCTTATAAACAATATCGTCGTCGGTCAGAAACCACCTGTCTCGTAGAACCATGAAAATATCACCGCATGAATGCACCAGGTACAATCCATACAATTTTGTATCAAATCCATCATCAATCAATGGGGGAGGTAGGTAATCCATAACTTGTATACCAAGATTTCGTTGGTCACTCAAGAACATTGGACGGACAGGTGCAAAATATTTCACAATAAGCTTTTGTGGATCACTCAAATCACCAATATTAAGAAACCCAAGGGAAGCATCCTCGTTTAAAATTAGTATTTGGGTACCAAAATGGACGACATCAATTGCGCAATCAATCGAACCTGATAAACTGGCCCCGGTTCTATGCCCGCGTTGAACAATAGAGGTCCATGATTGATCACCTGGTCTCGCAAATGCCAACATCTTCCACCCAAAATAATAGCTTACAAAAACAATAAAATCATCTGCACCTACTTTTATGACGAATGCCTTGTAAATAAAATTTGTTCTCATTCTCTGAAGGGTACAATCGTAAGGGTGAGGAAAATAACGCCCCCATCGGTAAGGCAAAGATGTAATGGGAGGGAGGGGCTTTCTAACTTTCGTAAGTAGATTGAACATATGAAGATCGAGGTATGGATTATATGTTACAAGCCAACCATACGCTGAACCCCAACATCGGCACCCAGACATCTCAGGTAATTTCAATTGATAATACTTATTGTTGTAGGGATTGAAAACTTTCCTTAAACCATCTCGATTATTATTTTCCGTGTTTTCGGGGTTTTCGGCTAGCAGTAACCATGGCATTGTTTTCTCGTTGAACTTATGTTTAACCATAGAGGCAAAGTGATTCCATGAACGGCAAACAACAGAGAAATAAATCAAATCTTCAAATGTTTCGAACCTCATCACAACCTCGTTAAGAAGATCAAACGGCAACTTAGACCAATTATCCATGGGTAAATATTCGTGTCCTCACTTTCCACGACCCTGCATCAAATCCAAAATTCAAAATTTTATCTCTGAGATGAATGGTGGGAGGGATGTGAATTAGATAAAAAAAAATTATCCATTTATCAACTTCTGCAGTTGTGCATACCCTAATAGATTTAAGAAAAAAAAAGAAAGGAAAATTTAACCAAAATAATCCCAACTTTCAATTTCCTTCTCAAAATAATCCCAGCTTTATATTATACCAAAATAATCCCAACTTTTGGTTGTGTCTCCCCAAAATGGTCCCTTATGACCTACCACCTATTCAACAGGTAATATTTGCATTTTAATTTATTTTCAAGTCATAAAACCCCACCCTTAATTTCTCTCTCCTCCTAACCCGCGCCACCCACCCCAACCCCTAAACTATCCCCAGCTTTGCCGCCTCCGTAAGAGTCGCCGCCAAATCACCAATACAACTCCGGCATCGTAGGCCGGCAGACCTTTCATCGGTGGTCACGTCGGCCAAAAATGAAGATGGTGGTTGCAGCAACTGCGGCTGGGTGGTGGTGGCTCGGGTAGGGGCCTGGGGGTTGGGAGGAGAGAGTAAAAAGTAAATTGGAATATTTTTTTTCTAATTAATTTTGGCAATTTTGAATAAATAACTTGCTACAACACGTTAAAAAAGTTTGAGGACCATTTTGGGAAGACACAACTCAAAGTTGGGATTATTTTGGAGTAATGTAAAGTTGAGATTATTTTGAGAAGGAAAGTGAAAGTTAGGATTATTGTGGTTAAATTTTCCAAAAAAAAAGGAGAATAAAGGTTCAGAATAACATTAAAAGTTGAAATAAAATAAAAACAATACACCTTGAGATACGAGGAACTTCACCTAAGCAAATCATATGAGCACCAAACATAGAGCTAACACACAAAATGCATATCTGTGTGAATGGGAGTAGTACGTTTCACCCATTTAACTTGTGACATGCGGAGATAATTGAAGTACGAGGGCAACGATATCGTTGTTGGGTTGGTAAAATGGAAGACGAGTTGATAACCACTTGCATGGTTATGGGAGGGAGAACGAAAAGCCTTAGAAATTTAAGGGCTTTTGCGAAAGTAAACACAAAAATTATTTTCATCAAACGATGCCATTGGGTTAAAAATTAAGGCCATTTTTTTTTATGGAATAAAAATTGAGGGAGTCATTGATTTCTCGATGCTATCAAATCAAGAATTTCTCGATGAAAAGAACGAAACTATGAAGTAACAAATACGAATCATATCCCCCTTATAATAATGAAAACAGCGAAACGCTGAATTACCAATTTACCGTAAAGAAGATCTAAAGCCTTAATCATCAATGACATAAAGAAGAAGAACGAGCAGCAGGGAAGGAAAGCATACCTTGTCTCACCAAATTACCAGATTACTGTTAAATAATCATCAACGATTTAAGTACTAATCATATCATATTTAAGTACTCCCGGGAGATTGCAAAAAAGTCTCCAAATTGAAGTGTATTAATTAAGGAAACCCAAAAATTAAGGAAACCCAAAAATTGGAAACCATAAAAGTTTCCAAATTGATCACTTTAGCAAAAGGAATTTGATTTGAACCGTCCTAGGATATACGGAGTATCCATAACTTAGACACTGTTTAATCCAACTCAATAAACCTCAAATTTCAATAAGATTCATTCACATCGTATATTATCTGATCGGATTTCATTCAAATCAAACCAGATTCTTCGAAATAAGAACTATCGATGAACCTAACCTTTTTTCTTTTTTTCCGGGAATACACCACGAAACACAACTAGCTACTGAGTACCTAGTGCGGAGCACCTGTCCCATTTTCGTGTCTATTACCTTCTTCAAAGGAGACAAGTTTCAATCTAAATTTCATATTTAGTTCACCTAAATTTTGTGGGAAACCACCTTCAACTTTCACCATTTTTTGGGGAACCACCTTATTAAATTTTTTTTGTGGAGAACCACCAAATATAAACAAAACCAAGGGGTAGAACCACCTCCTTACCCAAACCACTCACCCAACACCTCTAACCACCACGCATCACCACCCGCCAACACCAATCACCACCTTAGCTACCCTCGACACCACCAACATGGTCGTCGATCGCCCGTTACCATGCTTGTAGTGACCGAAAACCGAGAGGAAAGAGAGGATGGAGGGAGAGAGAAAAGGGTCGTGGAGGGTGGATGACATGGAGGCGAGGGAATGTGGTGGTCGGCGTGGCCTTATCGGCGGTGGGTGGTGGCGATAGCGGCAAGAATGGTGGTGGTTAGTGTTCGTTAGAGGCGGTGAGAGGGTGGTTTGGGTAATGAGGTGGTTCTATCCTTTGGTTTTGTTTATATTTGGTGGTTCTTCACAAATTAATTTTAATAAGGTGGTTTCCCAAAAAATGGTGAAAGTTGGAGGTGGTTTCCAACAAATTTTCCTTTTGCTTTTGTTCAATTCATTCTTTGATTATTTTTGTTTGAACCAGAAATCATGATTTGCTGCAGAACATGTATGTGCAATTTCATTAATTATATATCTTCAATATTTTTAAACTCAGATGTAATGTAAGTAAAGCTCCAAAATGTGAGCCATTCCATTCGATACACACTGTTGATATCAGTAGGTTTTGTGGGAGACTTTGTCTCAATAAGTTATTGAGAGACCAATTATATTATTTAATTAGTGACTCTTAAACTACTTTTGTTAATTGTTTTAGTTAAAGACCTTGACACTTAATCGAAGATTTGGAAGGGGTTACTTCATAAATTTTAGCTAATGTTATATGATTTGATCTTCCAAAATCATAAATAATGTGTTTTACTATAATAAATTAATACGATCACTAAAAGTATTATCATGGTTCCAAGCAATGTAAAAAAAAAAAAAAAAAAAGTCACTTTGTGATACAGTATAATGGTTTCTCATTTAATTATTGAGAGACTGTCTTTTATGAGATTTTGTGCTGCTGATATTTGTTCGTTCAAATGGTTCTTTGGCCTTCACTGGTGTTCATTATTTCTGTTGTCCTCCATGCATTTCCGGGAAACGTCTGCTGAGAAAGCTTTCTTTTCCGAATTTATTGTTTCCTCAAAGATACTGGACTCTGATGTGCTCTTGAACTTAACTAGTTAACTGTGAAAACTTGTATGTCAAAATTTTACTAAGTCTGCAACCAACTCCAATCTCGATTCGAGAAAAATAAAAGTTTCTGAAATCTTATCAAAATGTGAAAACTTCATCTCTTGAAATAATTCGCTCATGATGTTCTTAGAATTCCTAGTGACACTTACAGGGCTACAACTTACCGCTGACCGGAAATTGTGTCCCGTGACCTATTAGTACCAGCGGTTAGCAATCCAAGGGAACGGATGGAGTAACATTTTACTAAGACAGGGATATGCAGATGACTAGGAACTTGCAGAATCCGAGGTAAATGCCTAAAACCCAAAAATCAAGTCAGGTTTAAAATGAGAAGTCAAAACAATTCTAGAAAAATGCTCGAAATCAAAGTGATATCTACATCCTCGAAAATAACTATGTTTTATTTTTTTCCTGTGGATCAATAACAAACTTATCGTTAACGCTAGTATTATGATCGACGTAGGGATGGATTATTAGACATCCAACAAAAGTATTTGATGATTTGAATGGTTATAGTTCACAGATTTGTTCATGGTATTTCACTGACAAGGACTACTTGAGGAGGTAGCTATGAACTCTGCCCCATTTTTCTTTGCTGTACCTTTTCTATTTATTACTCCACCTCAAGATTATCTAGTGACATGTCAACTATTAGACTACTCCGTAAGTTGAATCTCCATTTCATTTAAGTCGGATAGGATCACATAAAGCGGTGCAACTCTACGAATGAATTGTTGCACAACTATATTCGATGACTGTTCCCAGATTTTGAACTCGAAACTAAGTCAGGACATAGCTTACGCGTCGAACATGACGCGATATATATCGCAATCACATAACAAGTTGTACGCAAGAGTAGCAAATTGCAAAATTCCGTGGCCAGAATTTGCCATGCATTTATGCGACGGCTGGCCCAAATTCCTTGACTCCATTCATCTATACTCTATGCATGTCCAAGAAACTGAAATGTCAAATTAAGCTTAGCTAGCGACTGATTGGTTCATCATTTGTCCATTTGTCAAACATAGATAAACACAAAAACATTGCATGTTTCATCGGATTATTGTAGTCTAGAGTCTAGACTAGATAGATAAGAAAAGTCCATTATATCTTTGAGATTTGAAATATGATTGGTCCAAAATCTAGGTTCTTTTGGCTAGGAGAATGCCACATGTCACATATACTTACAAATTCAAACAAAGATGAATCTAGCCCCGTAAAGTCGAGATAACATTCTCTCTTATTTATTGACAAAATTTGATATTAATATGTTTAAATTTGAACATTTTAGAATGATTTGACCCGAATCCGACCCAACCCGAATTTGACCCGTAGTTGATATACCCGAATTAGACCCGACCCAAACCGAACCCGACCCGAAAGGAAATAGACCCGAAATATATGACCAGAAAAACTTGAAATTTTATTGCTAATTGGAGTGTTTGAAGATATGATATAGCTATCTAAGACCATTTTGTTCAATCGATTCATTTAAATGTTTAATTGTTCGGGTCTGAGTCATTTCAGTTCGGGTCTGTTTTGGGTCGGGTCAATATAGGGTCAAATAGTATTCGGGTCAATTTCGGGTTCGGGTCGGGTCATTTCGGGTTTCGGGTTAAATTCAGTTTACAAATTCGGGTTAAGTATTTCGGATCGGATGTTCGGGTCTGGGTCAGTTTTGCCAGGTCTAAGTGCACCCACAACACCTCCTGAATTCGGCCATGTATTCTGTCTTTTTCCTGATTTTTCAACCGGGATGACTTGCACAATTTCTAGTCGCCAATCAACCAATAAACATCTTGACTTTGTAAGAAAACCTTGAACATTACCCGGCTACATGGATAATACGACATCAAATTAGTCAAAATAGTGCTATTGAAGTTCAGTTTTTTGTATGGTGGAAGAAATATTTTCGACGTAAAGTAATTCTTAGAGTAAGATCCTATAGTTACACCGAAATTCTAAGGGTTATCTCGAAATTTCTGTGTTATAATCCGTCTAAAGTTCTTCAAACTCTATAAAGTACATGTACATTATTGTCCCGAGTATGACAATGAGCTACCCGTGTACCGGATTAACGTGGAATCTCCATAGCCTAGAGTCTAGGATTTAGGTAATATTTTCTCCCGACATACCATACCCTTATTCGATCTTCAATTCTTAGGAAAGTGAACTTGATTGTTACTTTGTGGCTCTCATTCTCACTCAATAATTACTTTGTGGAGTTTTCTACTTTTCTTGTTTTGTTCCTTTTTGATCATTTTCATTGGCAGAGATTTGTATGCTTATTGTAAAGGCAATTCGATCCATTAGCTAGTGAACTTCATCGACCTATCACCTATGTTGTAGTCTTGTAGAAAACTAATGGATCAAGTTAACAGTTCTTACACTAAAATTTACGTGTTTGGAAAGACTTTCATCAGAAGAAGTACGATATGCTCATTCATAGTCGTGATTTAGCTTATTGTGTCATCTTTTAGCAATATAACGAACTTCACAAATCTCAGCCACACAAAGTTACGCGAACTTCAATGGGGCCTAATAGAATGGAGGGTTCCATAGACAGCAATATGCTTATCTTATACGGAGTACTCCGTATAATACAAGCTCCATCCGATTAACCGAAATTTTCTTATGTCATCTCAGGGATAGACATATATACATGTTAGCCATTAAGTACTATAGGAGTTGGAGTACTTACTCTCTAAGAATTTGTGGTTGTGAACATTTGATTGGACTATCAACCAACTTGAATTATTATCACAATAGTGACTATCATAGTAAAGTTAAAGAAAATAATGATCATAATTGGACTATTTCTTCCATATTAGTAAAAAGTACAAAATACATGACGAACCAATATAGTGCCCCATGCCATGCAATTGAAAGCTAGCTAGGGTCTCTATAATATTGTCCACAAAGATTGTCCCCCCACCAAACATAACATAACATCTTATTAACATAAAAGTGAAGCAAATTCTGTGTTACATACTCTCAACCTCAATTCTTCCCCTGCCTATTACTCTTCTCTCTACCAGCTCATTTTGTGCCACTACTTTCCAAGCTAAGGTGAGCGTACGTCTTCTTCATAGTATTTCTCTTGCTCCATCACTTTATTTTGCGCTTACTTTCGATGATCAGTTGGATTGTTCACGTTTAGCTTAAATTTTTCTCACATATGTAAAACGAACATTAAGAATTCGAAAGATTGAATGGCGTAAGTAGCTCGTTTTTCTTCATTTGTTTATGCTTCATCATTATTATTGCTCCTATCTTTTTTATCTTGTTTAAGCTTTGTTTATTGCTTATGTCATGTGGATTTAGTAAAGGACCATTTTTTTTGTTTGGTTGGTTGAACAAGCAACTTTCAAAGCAATTTTTTCATTGTGAGTCTTTTGGAAACCGTCGCATATAGCGATATAAGACATGTATGGAAACTTTTGAGGCGTAGAAGTGATGTTGTTTTGTTGTTGTTAGTTGCGTTGATGATCTAAGACACTTGACGTATGATATAGATCTCGAGTACAATGGTCGTCATGCTAAGGTGCATGTCATCGAAGATGAACCTTAAGAGCTCTAATACGCAACTTTCATATAATACTTCTCTTATTACCAATTGTGTATTTGTGTGTAAGACGATGTCACACTTAGTTACAACCTTAAAAGTGCCCCGTCATCTTAGATTTCTTAGATCATTTTTACAGTTGGATGAAGTACGTGAAGATTTCAAGGTTTACTTATATTCTTAACGTTTCAAAGCGAAAACTCACACAAGAACTTTATAATTCTACCTTAGGACGGACTTTCTTATGCAGCCAACTTTTGATGATACTTCCTGTGTTGTCTTAGATTGTTGACGTGTGGTTTGGATTTCTCTTACATATTCAGTAGTAATAGTGTTCTGATACGAATTTGTGTTTTCAGTTTAAGAGCGACGTAACGTCATGGCTACAGTGTTGAATCCTCGTCGTCGTTCGCTAGCCATGGAGAGGACAGACCAGTGGTAATATTAGTTATATATTTCATCTTCGTGTTATCTTCATTTTTTTTTTTAAATGTTGAAGGTTTTGTTTGTGATGCTCATCTGATATTGCTTTGCTTTGACAGGGTGTTCTCTCAAGATATTCCAACTGACATCATTATACAAGTTGGAGAAGCTAGTCTTTCTCTTCATAAGGTATAACAACTGAATAATTCGGAAACTTGTATAAGACGGTCTCATCATAAGTCCGATTGCATAATTCGGGTTTGTACATAATAATAACACAATTTGCCAATGAAGTTTACAAGTTTAAACTGTTGAATTGCAGTTCATGTTAGTAGCTAAGAGCAACTACATAAGAAAGCTGATTTTGGAATCAAAAGAACCCGATTTGGCTAGAATTGATCTGTCTGATATCCCAGGAGGAGCTGAGACCTTTGAGAAGGCTGCAAAATTCTGCTACGGTGTGAATTTTGAGATAACAGTAAATAATGTTGCAGCTCTGCGGTGTGCTGCAGAGTATTTGCAGATGACTGATAAGTACTGCGAAAACAACCTCGCCACACGCACTGAGGACTTTCTCTGTCAAGTAGCCTTGTCTAACCTTTCCGGAGCTGTGATCGTTTTGAAGACATGTGAAGAACTCCTTCCTGTTGCCCTAGAGCTCAAGTTAGTTCAGAGAAGCGTAGATGTCATCAGCACTAAGGTTGGAAACAAATAACTCCCTCCGCATTTTTAGGTTCTTTACACTTGGTTTGATTCATATCACGTATTCAGACATATGTTATTGTGGCTTTGGATTGATGATTTGGTTCTAGTTACAATATTACATGATGTCCGAAATTTGTATGTAGAGAAATATAGAGTATGCTTTTTACATGTCTAATGTCTTTAATTTCGGTTTATGAAATTTCAGGTGTGCAATGAGGCATGCTTCCCTAGTCGTACACCACCAAACTGGTGGACTGAAGAGCTATCAATCCTTGACATAGCCTCTTTCCAAAGGGTTCTTGCAGGAATACGTTCACGTGGCGCGAAAACCCTCACCATTTCTAGTCCCATCATCACATATGCTGAGAAAACTCTCAGGGATTTGGTCCGAGATCACTCCGGGAATGGGATCAAGTCATCTGATATGGCGAATTCAGAGATCAGGCTACAACAGCGCGATCTCCTTGAATCAATCACCTCCCTCTTACCCTCAGAGAAAGCTGCATTCCCTATAAACTTCCTGTGCTCACTTCTCAGATGTGCAATATTTCTGAAGGCCTCAACTAATTGTAAGAATGAGCTAGAGAAGCGTATATCAGTTATTTTAGAGCACGTAACTGTCGATGACCTTCTTGTGTTATCTTTCACGTATGATGGAGAGAGCCTCTTTGATCTCGAGAGTGTAAGAATAGTGATCTCAGGTTTTGTAGCTAAGGAGAAGAGCGTGGACGTCTTCAACGGGGGTAACTTCAAAGAGGCCTGTTCTGCCGCAATACAGAGAGTTGCTAAGACTGTGGATGCTTATCTTGCAGAGATAGCAACTTATTCAGACCTCAGCATTTCTAAGTTCAATGGAATTGCTAATCTTGTTCCTAAGAGTGCTAGAAGAAACGATGACGATCTTTATAGAGCAATCGACATCTACTTGAAAGTGAGTACCCTCAAACTCCAATATCATGTCTAAGTCACGATTCACTGATTTATCTTATTACATGAACTTTTAGATGAACTCGTTTCACAAAAACAATTCAGTTCACGTGAAATGCCCCGTTGGTGTCAGGGGTCTGTCGCGTGACATGAAACTTTATGTCACCCATTAGTGATCACTTGACAAAAACTTTTCTTTGAACCCTTTTCTTAACCTTAATAATCGCGGTAATTACATTGAAACAGATCAAAGCAAGAAGTGTATGTTAACTGTATGCATTGCTAAGTGGTACTAAACTCATTGTTCATCTTATGCAGGCACATCCGAATTTGGACGAGATAGAGAGGGAGAAAGTGTGTAGCTCAATGGACTCGCTAAAACTATCCTACGAGGCACGTCTCCACGCCTCTCAGAACAAGCGTCTACCTGTGCAGATCGTTCTGCATGCCCTGTACTACGATCAGCTGAAGCTAAGGAGTGGTGAAAATGACGTAAATGTGCCTGATGCCGTAGCAACAAGAGGCCAATTACAGTCAGATGTGTCCTTAGTTAGAGAGAACGAGGCCTTGAGGTCTGAGCTTATGCAGATGAAAATGTACATCTCTGACATTCAAAAAAACCAAGGAACATCATCTCGAACTACCACGGCTGCCAGTAACAGCATGCCGAAAAAACATACATTCTTCTCATCAATGTCCAAAACACTAGGAAAATTGAACCCTTTCAAGCACGGGTCTAAGGATACTTTAAACATGGATGATGGAGTCGATCTTAGCAAGCCGAGGAGGAGACGGTTTTCGATCTCTTAAGGATGGTTCACAGCATGAGCATACCTTTGTAGTTAGACATTGTTACATATGCATCAGTTGCCCTCATTATTTGGTTGTGTGATTGTTTTGTACTCAACAAGTTTAGGAGTGATTTGGAGTGTTTTCTTCAGCTTTGATGTATGTATGTATCCTATATCTCTATATAATTTTGGGTTGCAAAAGTGTGGTAGGGACATTTGTACAATTTCTATTGGTTAAAAGTAGGGACATTGTATACTTCAAGTTTTAGGTTATACTATTTACATTGCATTGTGACTACGGTCACACATGTACATTTAGTTTGTGCACGAATCAGTAGGGGCGTCATTGTATACTTCAAGTTTTAGGTCATACAATTCACATTGCATTATGCATACGGTTACACATGTACATTAAGTTTGTGCATAAATCTTTAAAATAAGAGTAAGTACAACTCATGTAACTGCTTTTGTGGTGCATGAATCTTAGTTTTTGGTGGTGCAAATTGTACAATGAATTTGCTAAGTTTGAATACATTCACTCTAGATTTAATTTTTAGTCGTCCACATTATAATGATCTAATAAAGTACCCTATGTTCATATGGAGTACGTAGTACATAGTAAATGATTGACTTTATACTTGAATGTATGTAGTTTGAGATAATCAAATTACCTTTTTAATTGCATGAATGTATGTAGTTTGAGATATTCAAATTATATGAATTAAAGTGTACATGCAATACAAGTATAAATACACGAGTCTTACCCTCTCAAACTTACATTATGTATTTAGTGTCTTTTGCAAGTGCATAACAAACAAAGATTATGCACTTTTATGACGAGTATTCACTTTGTGACGAGTAGTTAATATTAGGTTAGTATTTGAAAGAGAGGTAATTGTGTTAGTTATCGGTTTCTATTTGGAGTATGAAATGATTAGTTGTGGTTTAATTTTTACTTAAACATGAAGACATGCATTATATTATTCAATCAAAGTTTCTACTTAACACAATCATTCTTATGCTTGGTTTAGTTGCATCATTATTTGATGACATTATTGTTATAAACGGTAGTGCAAAGAAACTTATATATTACCCCAAGTTTTTAGACCTAAATATAGAACCTTATCGGATGAAGCACGAGATCCTAACTAGTTTCATATATAATGGAGTTATACTGTAAACTTGTATATTTGGCTTAGTGATTCTTGGACTAATCATAAGCATTATCTGAGTGAGTCTGAAACTATTGAATTGTCATTTTAACTTAGGGCTCGTTCGGTATCACTGCCGTTTTCAGTTTTTGTTTTTTCGCGTAAATTTTTTAGCTTATGCTCTAGAGTGGGGTAATACCTTTTCACTCTTTGTGTATCTATCTTTTGATAATAAAGGGCAATGCAAAATGCATTTCTTACGATAATAGTGTAAAACAATTCACAGAATATAATAAATTTCTCGCTTCTTTGTTGGTAGGGTGTATTCATTTTCAGTAGTTACTTCTATACGAATCATTGTGCTGGCATCAAAAATCTACCAAGTACGAGTTGGTTTTCGGCCGGTGTTTCGTTGTCGTATTATTGACAAAATCCATTTGAGTCGTGATGCATTGCAAATACTCTATAGAAAATGAGTAACCGATATATATAGATAATAGAGTTATTCGTTACCATCTTTCAATGTGAAATGTAGATCGACATATGTATCTGACATGTTCCCCTCAAATGTGAGTCTATAAATTAAACCTCCTGCTCAACTTCAACAAGACGAGTCAAAGAGCCCTAAATCCTACACATAGAGAATTTGGCATGGCAGAAGAACTGAGATGATTAGACGGACTTTGTAATCTCTATAGGGAACACCTTACAAGGGCTAAGGCGGAGGAAGCCCGTTACACGCTAAAAAATGATGTCGAGAGGTGCACAAAAAACCTACTATGGCCTAGGTTGAGCCACAGTCTCTGATACCACTTGTTAGGGGATCGAAGATAAAGTGAAGAGAAGTGAATGTCCGCGAATTAACCCATGAGAGTAAAAGAGGGATGCTATATGTCGCCCCAAATATATTACAAGTCGCCCCAGTTTTGCTATTTTTTTTTCAACTTTGCCCTTGTTTCTCTCTCACTCTCTCACCCACTATCTCACTCTACTTTCACTCTTTCTCTCACTAAAACTAAATAAATTAAAATGTCAAACAAAAGTTTAACTTGAACAATGAACATCCAAGTTGAATCTATGAAGAATGTGTAAATTGTTTTTACATTCATTACATAAGAAATATTGTTACATTATCAAAACAAAAATTTCCGGAAAATATATGTGTCCATGTGAAAATTATGTACATACCTAGGTCTTTACATGTGGAACACATGTACGGACCAATGTAGTTCCATGTAAAACACATGTAAGGTCCTTGGTCGGTACATGTGTTTTACATGTAAAGACCTAGGTATGTACATGTAAAATACATGTAACTACCTTGGTCGTTACATGTGAAATGCATGTAACAACCTAGGACTGTACATATGTTTCACATGGACAGACCAAGAACATGATATTTGTTTTACATGCATGTATTTTCCTTGCTTTGTACATCTTTTTTACATGGCACATCTTGTTTTTGTTAATGCAATACAATTATGATTTATGTTTTCACAACAATTTAAATGTGTAGTTTTCATTGAAGGGTTTTGGTGGCGATGACGTTGATCATAGTTATTTGTTGAACACCAATGTACGATTGATGCATTTGAAGATGTGTCACGCGTGTCACTCCCATGATTACGATAAGAGGGATGTGATACTTATTAGATTTATAAGTGAAATAAATCAAATTTAGATATGGATAAACACGTAACATCTAAATTGATTTGTGGCGATACATGTGTAACCGTACGTTCACTAATCGAGTTGTAGAAAAATATATAGATGGACATCTTTGCAAGGTGAAGCATGTGTTGAATGGGGTTCTGATCACCCATATTCCGAAGTTGTAACAACTGCCTCATGTTGTTGATTTGCTTTATAGTAGGTACGTCATCCTCCCCGTAGTTCAACCTTGGGGTATCCCTAATTTGACTAGGATCAACTTGAGCAGTAGTCATATTCTCAACGTCTCTCTTAATCCCAATTCTGAGACTCTTTCTCCTCCAATAATCTTGTTCATAAATTATCAATGAATGATTATCTTTTCAAGATGAGGAAGAAAAACCTGATAAATACCATCATGCATCTCCTGAGTTCTAGTCAAAATCGATAGCCGCACTTATATGTAGTTATATTCTCTCTTAACGCTTAATCTGAATAAGTTATATTGGCATTATATTTTTTTTTTCCCCAATCCGCCAAAGATAATGCCGACTCCTACCATCAAGATTTGTTTTGTACAATGCCTTATACAAGATAAACTTGTGCGCATGTACAAAATCGTATACCTACTTAAATGCATCTTCAAGTGCGTTAAATCGTACATCGGTGATGAACAAATAACTATAACCATTGTCATCTCCACCAAAGTCCTCCAATGAAATTTATACATTTAAATTTTTTTGTAAACATATATTATAATTGTATTGCAATAACAAAAAAAATGTGCCATGTGAAAAGAATGTACATACCTAAGACGATACATGTAGAAAACTTGTCTCGTCCTTGGTCCGTACATGTGAAACAAATGTACAGCTATGTACAGCCCTAGGTTGTTACATGTATTTCACATGTAACGACCAAGGTAGTTACATGTATTTCACATGTACAAACCTAGGTCTTTACATGTAAAACACATGTACCGACCAAGGACCTTACATTGTTTTACATGGAACTACCTTGGTCCGTACATGTGTTCTACATGTAAAGACCTAGGTATGTACATATTTTTCACATGGACATATACATTTTTCGAAAATTAGTTTTGATAATGTAACAATATTTCTTGTCTTATGAAATGTAAAACAATTTACACATTGTTCACATATTCAACTCGGTGTCCATTGTTCAAGTTAGTTTTTTGTTTTTTTGATATTTTTAGTTTAGTTTTAGTGAGAGAAAGAGTGAAAGTAGAGTGAGAGAAACACCAAGGGCAAGGGTGGAAAAATAATGGCAAAAATGGGGCGACATGTAATATATATTTGGGGCAACATATAGCGTTCCATGGGGACAAAATCAAAGAAGAAAAAGTTAAGGTAGTCAATAGTAGAATAATTGAATCCAACAAAATGTTTCAGTGTTAGCATTAAAAAAAAAAGGGTTAAATGTAGGGCTTTGTAAGAGAGAAAAAAAAAACCACAAACAAGTAGTAATTTATAAGAAAAATATAATTAAAAAAATATTATATTGAAGAAAATAAAATTCAGTATTTAATTACCCTTTTTATACGACGTCTGCATTCGCATGATTGTGTATTTGATACCCCAGGAAAATCAATTTTCGTGGACATAATACTCATTTGCTAAATTCTTATAAGAAATGTTAGCATTTAGTGTCAAACTATGAAGTTACTATCCATTATAGCAACAATGAAATATTCAAATAGTGGAAAGCAATGGAAAATCAGAGTTTAGTGCTTCAAAAAGAAATATTGGACACACAGTCTACAAAAATGAAACCTCAGAGATATAAACAAACATGAAAACGAACCATGTGAACAAGATACCATGTGAATGTTCTTAAGTACTAATTGTTTTAAGAGGCTAAGTAATAATTTTGAAGGTAATATTTTTAAAGAAACATTTAGTTGTAATGACATTTAAGCGTGATGATTAAAGTTGTACAATAAATGACAATTTTTTTATTTTAGATTATATCACGTTGAATGTAATTTTGGTAATTTCTCAATAAAAAATTTCATTTCAGATGACTCTCCGTGAGATAAACAATATGGAGAGATTTTGTACTGTCTTGTTTGTGGGGATACATGGCTTAGGGAAAAGGAGTAGGATGATCACAAGAAAAAAAACATGTTGCTGATCTGCTACGATTGCCACCTTGCCACAGAGAAATCTGCTACTGGACAGTGGACACCCATGTCCATTTGATTTTGCTGTGCTGGAAGATCGTGAAAAAGATACTGCTGCGAAAGTTATGAAGAAATTAATTAAGATTATATAGTGGGCGTAAGTCGGGGTAAAGTTGTAGACATAAGTTGGATTTTAAAAGTTTTTTTATTTAGCTTTGTGTCTTCGACGAATTCTACCGTTGAACTGTCCACATGTTCTCAACCATAAATAGATGAAAGATTTGTGATTCTAAATAAATGAGAATAAAAGAGACAATTCATTACTTATTTCGAATCACTCAATTTCCACAATAGAACAAGTCAGGGGCAAACAAGCAATCATGCCAGTGTAACGTTGGGTTATAGCAATGGCGGTAGTCAGAGACAAAAATCATTCAACATACACGCACCTTCATTATGTTTTTTCTCAAACGTTTGGGATGTGTCAAACCATTCAAAATACTTGATTTTTTTTATAAGATCACCTTCACTTGATGGTTTTAATTAGGATCTGTCATTATCTTGAGAGAATGTTTGTTTGTAACAACCCTAATTTTTGACTAGTAATAAAACGATTATTTAAGATTGTCATGGCACAATTGACTACCAAGTCAATTACAAGGCTAATTATACTCATGATTACAACTTAATAATATAACCCGATCAACGAAATAAACAGCGGAAAACTTATAGTGATAAGTGGTCATGTGCCTGAGAGAACAGATCCAACATCTGTATTCTCAGTAACTGGAATCTTGCTAAAGAAGAGAGAGTACCGCAGTCTATTCTATGTCTCTGCGCCTACTGAGTTAATTGGCATGGGGACGTGATTTTTAGCCACTTATCATTTTCCATATAATTAGTTAGTATTATTTCCTTATTGTTGATGTTGGAGTAAGTTAAGGATTACACTAGTTTTCCTTAATAGCTTAGGAGTCTTATTTTTCCATATCGTATTAGATTAGTTTAGGAAAAATTTTAGAGTTAGCTTTACTATATATACAAAGTGTTGTACGCTAGTTTTACATGTATCGTTGAATTAAGAAAAGCAATAAAAAGAGTTTGAGAACGGTTTTCTCACCCCTTTGCAATCGTTTTAATTTCTAAAGGTAATTGAACTCAAGACAGGGAACGAAAGACACTCGTTCAATAGTTGATCGGCTAGAGGTACTAGAGGTCAAAGGCTAAAACTAGATGACCGTACTGTTTAGGGATTAGCTTAGCTCGATTGGATCTCTAAGGGCTGAGATTCATTCGTTCATATCTTTTATTTTCGTCCTCATAGAACAGACCCGGCCCACGGTCTGTACTGTCCTTCTGTCAGAACTGTTTTCCAAAACAGGGAACCTGAGTCCGTTCTGTGTATTCGTTTTTCCGCTGCATAACTCGTATCATATAGTCGAGCTTACAAATTTGAAATCCAAAACAATAGAAAAAGTTTATAAACGTTCAACTAATAATTGACGCTTTATTATGAAGTTTTCATGATGCAATGCCACCCAATTAAGCAATGCACTTCAAACAACTAACTTGTCAACTGTGCCATCAAAAGAATAACACATGTTCCAAAATAGGGTAGGAACACAACCCAAACACAAAGAACGTCAGCACTGGCTAAGTTAAAAATCAAAAGGTACAAGAGAAATTAAGATACGACCTAAAAGGCGCGTAGCTACAATAATAGAATTAGCGGCGCAAAAACAAACAAAAGCTGAAAAATAGCCCGGCACGAGTCGTGCCCAAATCAAGGAGCTAATATGGAAGTAGAAATCAAAGGGCACGAGTCGTGCTGAGCTCGGGCGTGGAATTCATCTCCACAATCAATTCATTAACTCTATTTTGCATTTAATCTTTTATGCAAGGGTCTTACCCCAAGCTAGACCTATAATATCCCGAATTTTCGTGATATTTTATAATTATATTTTAATGAAATGAGTTACGATTTAATATCGGGTTTTAATTTTCGAAAGTAAAATGAGTTTTAAAGGTGTTTCTAAGATTGTTTTAGCGAGGTGGGGATGTTTCTATTTTTGATCCAATACATTTTCTCTGCTAGTCCGAACAAACTCAAATCCAAAAGAGTAATGCCTTTTGCACTACTAAAGTGTGCACTACTATATTGTTTTTCCCACTTTACCCTTGAATGCACACCCCCTTCCTCGACATGCACACTACTAGCCACCATTGTTGCCGGAAATAGAAGATGTTTGAAGAGAGAGAAAATTGGGAAAAAGAGATAATGGGGGTGAAGGAGCGCGACGGTGTCGCGGATGGTGGGCTTCCATGACGCCGAAGGACGGCGAACGTGATGGTGGTGGTCGGTGAGGGCGGTGGTGGTGGTTGTTGTTGCAGGCGGTGAGTGGTTGGTGCCGGGTGGGAAGAAGGGGATTGGGGGAGGTGAGAGAAAATGGGAGAAGATTTGGGTTTTATTTATTTATTTATATATATGTTTGAATTTATTTGATTAAAGCTAAGGTTAATTATTTCAAAAATAAATCAAATAAAAGTAACGGTGTTTAGCCGTTAGTGAAAACACCAAAAAATCAAATTTTGCAAAACTCGGGGGTATTTTGGGAAATTCGGAAACCTGAGAGGTATACCTGAAAAACTCGGAAACCTTAGGGGTACATTGGAAATTTTCCCAAAATATAATGTTTATAACTTGGGATTAATATGGGTAAATAAAAGTATGATTTTTGAAGTTTATTTTCTGTTTTAACAAAATTATTTGATTCTTTTGGGATTTTCATGTTATTAGTGTTTTAATTTTGATTATGAACTAATTAGAGTAATAGAATTAAAATTGTGATATTCAAGGTTCTTTCATGTGTTGAGGGAGGTCTATTGCTTAATATGTATATTGTAGGACATTCATACGTGGCATATAGGATTACATATCTAGTTAGGAAGCTAGTTTGGTAGATAGATGAATTTAATTAGTGACTTATATAGATTCGTGTTTGTATTATTGTAGACGAGGAGTTCATGAATGAGGATTATTTCTGTGAGTAGTGATGGTTGTGCTTGAGTTTGTGAAGGTAAGCTAGCATGCTCAACCCTTCTATGGCTTGTTGAGAACCTTTCAAACTTTGGCGCTAAGTGCAAATTGGTTGTTGGTTGAGAACGTAGTTTCATGATAGGTGGAGAATTGTTGAATATTATAGTGGTTATTTGTCGAATGATGGTGTTTGAAGAATTATAATGATTGCTTATCTCATGTAGAATGGTTGATGGTTTGATTTAATGTAAGCTATTATGATTTATGATTTATGATCGAAAGATATTTAAGACAATGTGTTGGGAATATTGATCGCATATATTATTGACCGCAAATTTGTTGATCGCATATATTATTGACTGCAAATTATTGATCGCATATATTACTTTTGATCGTATATATATTTGCCCCACCGCATAGGTTTTCAAGAGGGCTTATAGGCGTCTAGTACTACTCTATTGGGTTAGCAACTTAATAGGGGGTGTGCACATGCACTTAAGGTCTAGATTGTCTTGGTTGGATTATGCACGGCTGGTTATACCGCCTTAAATGATTGATTGATTAAACATTATGCACGGCTGGTTACACCTCCTTAAATGATTCAGAATTCCCACTCATTGATCTTATTTGAATGATACAATTGGAATGGTGATAATATGTTTGTTTGTCATGTTTAAAACATTGTTGGATTGGTTTGTGCGTGGTTATGTGCTAAGTGTTGTTTTCAAATGAAAAATGAAATGTTTTTGAAAACCAAGGTAAGTGTTTCGGGTTTTACAAGTTGAGGTGTTAACTTACTCAATTTTCTGACTTTTCAACTATGGTTTTGTGTATGTTTTAAATCTACCACAGGTGGTTGTGATGGATGCGTCTGTTGGGTTCTACTTGAAGAAGTGTTTAGCTTTCGTTGCGTATGAATGTATTAGATTGTTTGTCTAGGCGTTGTATCGCCTCTATAGTTTGTATTAAATAGGTCTTATCTCGTCAGCTTTGTATATCGATTGTACCATTATCGCATTTTGGCGGTTTTGTACCAAAATAATGTTTTAAAAATTGGCCGAAATTCAGAGGTGTTACAGATGGCACTTGTTAGGGGATCGGAGATAAAGTGAAGAGAAGTGAATGTCCGCGAATTAACCCATGAGAGAGGTTTCATCCCAAACCGACTAATTATAAAATTAGAGAAGTAACCCACGTCTTCATATGTTATACTCCCTCCATTCATATCCAAATGCCCCATTTTTTTTTTTTTGCAGTTTTTGACGGACCATATTTGGGCACACCTCTAGATAAAATGAAATGTTAACTTGGTGTAAAAATTAGCAAATACTCTATTATGCAATGAACTCTCTCAATTCCCCTTAAATTTATAACAAATTAGCCATTCATTTGGTTGATATGTGACTCACAATATGGTAAGTCAAAAACTGCAAAGATAATGGGGCATTTGGATATGAATGGAGGGAGTAGCTAGTAGCTAACATCTCCCAATGTGAGATACATAACTCACATATATATGTACCTAACATCCCCCCCCCACATCATATGTGGTCTATTGACCTCTCCCTGGAACGAAAGAATTGAGAAGATTGAGTTGCTTTTTAATCTCTATAGGATATCATCATACAAGGGCCAAAGCGGCGGGAGCACGTTGTATGAAAGGAATGATGTCCACAAACGGCGCACATAAAGCCCACGTATGCCTCAGGCTCAACCGCGTGCTGATACCATTTATTATGGGAGATTACAAGTGAGAAACAAGATGGATCAAAGAACACCAAATCCTACTGAAACAGTAAAATCCTAAAGAGGCACGGCGGAAGAATTGTGATGATTGGGCCGACTTTTAATCTCTTTATAAGGGATCACAAAGGCCAAAGTGATTTACATGCATTGAAAGAACAATGTCAATGAGAGGTGCACACGAGCCCATTTAGGCACATGTTAGCACATGAACTCTGATACCACTTATTAGGGGAGATAACAAATAAAGAGGAGTAGAGACACACCGAATATGACTCGTGAGGGGTTTTATGACTTCCATCCTAAAGACCAATTAGCACTCAGTAATGGGTGCCACGTTTGACTGTTTAGAGTGCATATGCGGTGTGCCTATAAGTAGGCCTTTTATAGTAAATTTTAATTTTATAAAAAAAAAAAATTGCACAATAAAAATTAATAATAATGCATAATCGATTCTCAAAAAAGTTTATAGAGTGTACAGTAAATCATTTTATTTCCTGGTCATATCATTCAAATAACTTTGGTCCATTAACTCATTATTAGTGCATGAATCTAATTAAGAATGATAAATCAGGACTCAATATCATACTAATAAATCTGCATCCTACATATCGAGTCAAAATACAATGATTTGATCCTACTACTAACACATATAACACTATATTCAAATCAGTTATCATATGTTCAATTTAATAGTTCGGCGAGTTTAAGTATTGCCCACGAAATACAAAAAATCACTCGCACTCAGTCATTCGCCCGTCCAACCCATTTGACAGATCTAAACACAAGTCCCAACCCAAAAGCACAAGTTGGCCAACTTTCTTTTTCTTTCTTTTTAAATCACAAGTTGGCCAATTAGGACCTCACATAAATATCCAAACTAGACCATTGACCCTCTAAATACCCTAAACTCCCAAGTCTAAACCGACATAATCATCCAAGTCCATATAAACGGAAAAAAAAAAAACTCAAAGAAAAAACCAAATACCTAACCTATCCATGACAGACCAATTAAACGCCGACATTGAAACCCAATACCGTGACAGCCCAGTAACCCTAGACTTTCCCAAATATTTCATTAGACCGCGATTCGTTTTAGCGTTTCCCCCAAGTAAACCAAAGGCGTGAAGACGACGTTAAGTCTCTCCTTACAAGAAATCATCGATCATACGCCGACTTTTACTTCCGTTACCTTTTGATTCTATTAACGCCGTCTTCCCTCCTTCAATTATCCCTAACTTTTTTTTCTCTCTCCTACTACACCAATTTTCTCTCTCCTCTCTCATCCTAGGGTCGTTGATTTCTCTCTCCTCTCTCTCTCCTACTTTTTTTCGCAGGCGCCGGCTACTTTTCTCTGACCTCTAATCCTAGGTATTCTTGATTTTGATTTGATTTAATTTAATCTTGTTGTATACGCAATTGATTTGATTTGATCATCTAAGTTTTAATTTATTTTATTTGGTATTGTTTTTGTTTTGTTGTTGAATTTAATTTTTATTGTTGTTTATTTAATTTTAGTTTGTTGATTTATTTGGGGATTAATTGGTAGATCTGTGAGAATTATTAGGTTTTGTTGATGTTTGTTTGGTGATTTTTGTGGTTTTTGGGGGTTGAATTGAGGGTTTATACTTTGACTTTTGAGTTGGTATGAATTTTGTTGTTTTTGTTGAATAATTTAGTTGTTTTAATTTTATTTTGTGGAATATATGTTTATTTTCAATGTGTTGGAGAGTAAAGATTGTTACTTTTGTGGAGGTTGAGGGTTTTCGTGTCGAAAATTTCGAAGATTTGTGCTTCTTGGCTTGAGGAGTGGTGGTATAGTTTCTGGCTATACTTGGGTTACAGAGGGGCTGAGAAGATTTGAGAATTTGTATTGGATTTACGGTATTGAGCTGCGTGCTGGTTCCGGGGTTGTGACCGTTATATAAGTGTATATGTGTGTGTTTGTGTTTCGTGAGTTTGTCATTCGGGAGAAGGAATTTACCATGACCTTGGCAACTCGATGATTTATCGTGGAGGGAACAGTTAGTTGGGGTATAGAACTATGTTTTTGCACCCAGGACCTGATTTTTGTAAGCGAAATTTTTATTTGCTTTATGGATACATTGAGGGCAGCGGTGGGATTTTCGACGAAGTGGAGGTGTTGTATGAGAGTAGGAGCACTAAGATTAGTAACTTGGTAATTTGGAATTGTTTTCTTTTCTTTTCTGTGAGCTGTGTGTTTTATAAGAGTGATTATTTAAGAACGGTATTGTGGCTTGGCTCCTCATCTTGATTCTTGAGCTTCATGTTATGAAGTTGACAGGTATTGTGGAGTAGCTGCATGATCTAGTAACCGAACTTACCTGAAAATCTTTTAAATTTCGGGGGGAGTGCAATGGGACAATAAAAGTTTACAGGCGCACAAGCTGATTGGTGAACCTTCCTTTCAGCACTCTGTAAAACTATAGCTGGAATACCGTAATCAGTAGGTATTGCTGTCTTTCAATTACATGCGTAGATATGTTGCCTTGATTTGAATGTATATCCATGTTTGATATCTGACTGTGTGTGTGAAGCAAAAGGGCTATGATTTTCATCTTTTGTGGCTCGTTCAGTTCAGTAAGCTAACTGGGGAGGGAGGAATGATTTTTTCTGTTGCATGTTTTCAAAACTGATTCATTTTTGCTGTTTCCTCCCTACTTATTTTTTTTGCTTTCACATTTGCCGATTTATGGTAGCTGACCCAAATCACAGTGGGAGTTGGGACTAAAGCTATGTTTTTTTTAACCTTTTTCTTTTTTTTGTTGTTGTAATGGATGTGGGGATTTAATACCTGAACCCCTGTGTGCTGTATCTTTTAGTTGTGTCCAGTGTTCAATTCCATTCTTCAACTTAACTGAAGTTTCTGTAATCCAGGCGACCAACACTTTGCTCTAAATTGCTTTTACCGAAAAAGAAAAAAAAACACTTCACTGTAAATTGTGTCGATTTAGCTATATTCACATTTTTGTTACCTGTGGAGCCAAAGATCGACCTTTTTTTTGGTTTTGGATATGTCATGGAATAAAGCATTATGGTTCACAAAATCGGCCATCACTTTCTGGATTGTGAAATGGCAGTCAATTAGTACTATGTATGATGCAATTTTCACCATGTGTCATCCGGAAACAGCCTCTCTATGTGTTTCACATAGGGGTAAGGTTGCCTACATGTGACTCTCTTGCATTGCTGGAGCCCGTAAAGCATTTTAAGCAAAGATTCTTTATTTTATGTTTGTGCATTGTTTACTACTGTTTTTTTTTCTTCATTCCAGTGATTGGTCTATGTTTCTGTGCAGGTACTTTCTTTTTGTCTAGTTTTCTAATAGGTGTATGGAAGTAAAGTTAGTTGCTGTCAGGTATGTCACTTTCTTTGTTATGTGTTCTGAGTCGAACTATGTATTTAGTTCCTTAAGTTGTTAAATGGCTGTCTTCTTTTGGACTGTCCTCCACATGAAGTTGCTTGGACTTGTCTCTTATGGGAAGGTTAATGCTTGATTTTCACTTCTGATGGTTCTCATGTGTGAAACTTTTTTCTTCTGACAGGATCAATAGTATGTATAGTATGGCACCCATCCTGCTCTCCTGATTTGTACATAACGTACTAAAGTTGTGTGGCTTTGCTCGTGGTGAACTTTTCGGTTTAGCTGTGTGTATAGGGATTGATCTACTAGATTACAATGGAATCGAATTTCGCAAAGGTATTGGATAGTGGTCGGAGAGTATTTGTTGACTTGAAGAGGAATAAAGCAACTGGATTTGCTACTTACTTGTCAGGAGTCTCTCGCAATGCTGTGTCACGCCACTCAACTCTGAAATCTGCTCCTTTAAGGCTTGGCAAGCGAAAGAAACCTGATGTCTGCAGAACTAAGTGCAGGAGTTGTAAACTCACTCCTCAGAGGTTTTTACCTCGTCATTACACAAACTTTATGAAAAGTGGGTTGCCTCATCGTCTGATGTTTTACCAGAATGGAGGATGGGTAGATCATGAACCAGAAGTCATTGCCGTTGTTAGGAAAGAGTTTGAGCTTAAAAGGGCAGCTGTTGAAGTGAAATTTAGTGGTCACGATCTGGTAATTGACTTTGTGCGTATGGTCCAGTTCAACTATAAAACTGCTTTGGAGCTTCCGATAGCGTGGATTGACGAAGGTGGGGCCTGTTTCTTTCCTGAAGTTTACACAGATCTTCATGAGTCGCACGGGTGCGTTCGTCATGAGAAGCAGAAAGAAGAATATTCATCTCGCTCAGCTCAAGAACAGCATGGTCCGCAAGAAATTAAACTTCAAATTGAAATTGAAGTTAATGGTGTGGGTGACAACAAGGTTTTAGAGTATTGTGGAGAGACAAGTCCTCTGGTCAAGCGGATTAAAGTTGGTGAGACTGCAGAGGTGGAAGACAGCTGTGATAAAGTATCTGATGTGAGGTTAAATGAGGATTTTGGAGAAAATCAACATGTGAAGATAGCAAGGGAAGCTGATGTCAAGAAAGATGATTTGATTTTGGATGTCGTGACTGTGAAGGAAACGTTTCTTCAGGGAATGAACATGGCTGATGGTGTAAATGTGGTAGGCATATCTTCAAATTCTGGTCCTATGTGGAAGGGTCGCTTGGAGCTTTTCATGAAGCAGGCTGAGATAACAAAGAAGTTTCGCGGCGATGCTAATGTTCGTTATGCATGGCTTGCGTCTACGAAAGAGGCATCATCTGGCATTATGGCATATGGACTTGGCCATTTTGGACTTCAACAAATCAAGTCCAATTATGGCATTGGTCTGCACCTTGCTGCTGCAAGTTGTGCTGACACCAGGTTATACTCTTGTTTCTTTTGAATTTGAATTTATGTGTGCATGCTTGAACACCATTCTTAAATTTGTGGCCACACACACACACATTTGTTTGTGCAAATCATTGATATTTGTGCATGCATTATATTCATCTATGTGGATGCACACACACACACACACATATTTGTACATGCATATTATTGATTTTTTGCCAGGTGCCAAATGTGCTGAGAGTCCTGAGACCTAGAAATATGTTCCAATTGCGAATTAAATTGCAGTGATTGGTTTCCTGGTAAGTAATAAGACAGCTGAAATTGCCTCAGAATTCAGCAGAACATTGTACGCCGAAGAATAGGGATTACCGAGAGGCGGTAATTGAGTGCTCAAAATTATTTTCAGCTGGAGAGTTTTGGAGGATTCCACTGTCATATCCTATTTGGATGCACGCCACATTTGGAATTAGTTTTTGAGGTTGGAAGATTATAAACCTAGCCCGGAGGTTATCCTGTGTTGGCACAAGTTTTTGGCAGAACATTCTGAGTTTTAGCACCAGGTCTCCAAGCATATCGTGGATGAAATTTTGGGCACTTCAAGACTTCCAGCTTATTATGGATGATGTTTTGGCCATTGCAACTCAGCAATACTGCTGTTAAGAAAAAGTCTAGTAGCTCAAGCTTTCATTTAATGTTTTTCCACGGAAGAGGAGCAAGCTGCTCTTTTATTGGCATGGGAAAGCGTTTTTTAAATAGTGGTGATTATCAACTGGCCAATATATTCAGAATAATTCCCCTGGAATAAGCTCGCTGAGAAATCTGTGCATATCAACTCTCTGCAAATTGATAGGGGCAGGCTTTCACCTTGGATGGCTGCTTCCTATCTACGTGGTACAATATGGCTTCATTCTGTCTAGGTTTTTTTGCATTTGAGGGATGCGCTTCTAGACTTTTTTAGGTTCTCAGGATGGCACCTAATTGATTGTCTCGTGTCTGAAGTATTCTGATTTTAGTTGTAGTAAGAGCTTAATGGTGGACATGAGCATCGTCCGATTTTATTATCTGCCCACCATTTGCTTTTTCTGAATGGTAAAATGCATTGATATGAGGTCAGATGTTTTCGAAAGATGGTGAAATATTGAGCTTACTTTGGGTCTAGCTCCTCACTTTGTAGTCAGGTTGTGTCTTCCACCGAAGAACCATCTTACGTGGAATTTTGTTTAAATGCACGAAAGATTTGCCATTCCAGAAAGGGACTGACCATTTTGGTTTTTATTTGGGATTTGGTGGATGTAGAGGAGACATAGAATCGTCTTATAAGTCTATGACGTTATTAGTTGAGAGAGTTGCTGTGGTGGATGTATTGAATATTTGTTTAATTCCATATTCAAAACAATATGATGAGATCTAGGTCAGAGCTAAGAAATTCCTCCCAAGAATATATTTAACTGTAAACTTCATAGTTTGGGTTCTTTGATATGGACATGGTTGACGTTAAGTGGTGTTGTTTGCTGACATGGTGCAAAGCTGTCGTGACTCGTGTGTGTGCTTCCATCTCTTTCTCTTTTCTTAAGTTCCTTTTTGGTTTTTGTTTTCTATGCTGAAGAGTTGTATGTCTTTCTTTCATTAGGTTCATAGGTTTATGCACCCCATGTGTTGACAGTAAGAGTATCGGTTGTTTTTTCAAGTGAAATTTGACTTAGTTTGAATTAAAACGGTTTGTCTTTCTTTCACTCTTCTTTTTTTTCGCAGATTTTTCTGTGTGGGTCATCTGAGAGCTGCATCTTTTTTTTTTTTTTTTTTTTTGATGTACGGTTAAAGTTGAGTATATCCCCCTAAAAAACAAAAACTTAAAACATCCAGCCCCAAATTATCTTGCCATAGGCAGGAGAATGTGAGGCATTGGGGATGATAATGTATGGATCCTACGCATAAACTAGATCACATTTTGCTATTTAGACTAATGTAAATGAAGGTCTGTCCTCCTATCTATTGTCTTTTTCTTGAAAAAAGTCTTGGGTGTTTTTGTTTGAAAAACAACTCTTTAACTTTTACTTCAATGTTTTAATAACAGTTTCTAAAAAGCCCAAGAAAGCCATCTACTTGAGGCTCCTCTTTTTCTTAGTAGATTCTTGTTGCCTTGTGTGTATTAGTTTATTGTGTATTTCGTTGCATGATGTGTTCAGATTTCCCCCATCTGGGGCACCAAATAATTTTTTCTGGTCTCTAACTTGAGGTATCATCATGTAACCTGTACTGTATATGTAGCCAGCCCTTCGTGCATGTATCTTTACCAGCAATGCTTTTCTTGTTTTGATACAAAATTGAGAGATGTAGTATGTTGTTTACAGTGCAAACTTCTGTGATGTTGACGAAAATGGAGTGCGGTATATGGTTCTTTGTCGTGTTATTACGGGAAATATGGAGATGATTCATGCTGGATCCAAGCAATTCCACCCTAGTACCGAGAACTTTGACAGTGGAGTTGATGATCTTCAAAATCCACGACAATATGTGGTGTGGAGCATGAACATCAATACTCATATATATCCTGAGTATGTTGTTAGTTTCAAGGTCCCCCTTAACAGTGAAGGTGATTTTTTAATGCCTTTCTATTCCTTGCCCATGCCTTCTTTTTCTCTCCCTGGGAACGCTATCCAGCAATATATTACGCTTTCTCATTATATAAGAAGGCTTGATGTTGCATCTTATTGCTATTCGGCTTCCGGTGCAAGGGGTATAGGAGGCATTAGCTATGGTGATTAGCTCTTGCCAAGGCTGTACCAAGTGTGCTGAAGCACTAGTAAATTAAAGCGTTAGATCAATGGCCATTTGATTTTTTTTTTTTTCTTGGGAAAACATTTTCTTCTAATTTTCTCTCCCCTTCATATCCTGTGTGCTGTACTTTTTGCTTGAGTTTAGTTTTATTACTTAATGCAGGATGTCTTCTCAACACTGATGGCAAACATGAAATATTGAAGATTAAGAATGATCATGGAAGTCCTTGTTATCCATCTAAAGTGGGGGCTGCAATTGACATGGTAAGTTGAATAATATTTTCTGCTTTTTATGGAGCAGTCTTTTTAGTGCAATTGTCAGTTCCTGATTTTGAGGTTTACTTGGCCGCCCCTATCCCTTTTACAGCCTGATGTCTGGTCCTTTTTTAACCATTATTGAGTTTAAATTTATCCTTTTGCATTCAGAGTTAGCTATTCTGCGCTTTTAGTTTCTCTCTTATGGTAATTGTTAAAACTAAATTTTATTGTCATTGTGTAAGTGGGACTCTTCACACTTCCGTTATTAATGTTTCTGTTGATGTGGAATTTCTTCTAGGCCGAGCTGGCTCTATGGTGTTTACTTAGTCTATAAAATATTATTCCTCTTCAGGTGGTCTTTGGTCTCTAGTATGGTGTGTTGGGTCTATCGCTTGCTGGGCTCCTAATTCTTTAATTATGTATTTTTCATTGATACTTGGCTTTACCATTCCTGGAAAGTGGTAATTGTTGTCCTTAAATAAATTTCACATAGCCGTTGATAAATTAATTTTAAGTATGTAATGTATAAGAGTGACGCAGCTCATCAGTTACACTGACACTGCTTATAAAAATTGGGCATTCAAAGAGTATTGATACTAATGTTTACTTCTTTCTTACCTAGAATTTAAGAGAAACAATATATTTTCCAAGTAGTTGAGCAGTTTCAGGAGCATTTATTAGTCAAATAATACTTTGTTTGATTTGTGCTTTCGCAAGAAACAACTGAACTTAATCGTATCATACGCATGCCATTTTTGCCTGTTATAAGCTTATGATAGTTCTTTATCTGGAAGTTGATCCATGAATGGAACAAGTCTTTAATCTGCGGAATTCTGCACTATAGGTAGTTGTGTTAGTGTTCATGGTGTAAAGAAAGTCTCTCTCCTTTGGTTGGTTAACAGGTGTAGCTCTATCACCCACTAATTTAGGTGTAGTTGGCTTAAAGAAAAAAAAAAAAAGATTCAATGTTATTTTTGTCGTGTAGCCATACTGCACACCATAGTATGAGAATATGTTTAGATGATATTAGGAGATACTAAGGCACCACCAAATAGCCACTCTCTTTAAGCAGATTTTGCAAATTTACTATCTTCATTTTACATGGTCAACTTTGTGTGGATTCTACTTATACTTGTAAAGGAAGAAAGTGTTTCATGAAATCATGACATAATTGTAATGGGGAATCAATAGCTGTATATACTTTTGCTGATGCTTTTACTGTGTTAAGTTCTGATTATTTTGCATTCTATATCACGTAATGCTGTGAAGAATCTTTGGAGTAGTTCACTTGGAAAGCAGAAAGATTAAGTTGTGTTGACATGCATAGCATGTGTTATACTTTTAAAGGCTTACCAGAGTTTTTACATTTGTGATTCGTCAACTGTTGACAAAGTGAAAGAGGCAATTGTAAGAATTTAGAATGCCCTAACCTGGCTTTATGGCAAGAAGGGTAAGTTCCATTCTGCAAATCGATAATTTATTTGGTTGGGAGGTAAAGTGAACTGACGTCCCATCCTGCCTTTCTGGCAAGAAGGTTATTTAATTTATTTGGGGTTGAGACTTGAGAGGAAGAGAGCTGATGCCAAGTCAGAGGGAAAAGTGGTAACACTTCCATGATGATTGTAAAGAAAGACTTGAGGGTGGAGGGGTGTGTCTGATGTGAGGTGTTCACAAGCCCTTGATTTTGAGGCCCTGCTTCGTTACCCTACATTAAGCAGATTGTTGGTCCTTTAAAAACGAATCAACAGAATTAGCTTGAGTGTTGTTTCTTGTCCTCTTGTCTTCTGCTGTCCTTTTGTTTGGGTTTTCATAGAAGAACCGTAGTGGCTCTGTTGTTTTCTTTTGAACATACATGTAACAAAAATAAAATAACTGAGAAATACAGATGACATACAATCAGATTGTGTAATATGATAGCAGTAATGCAGTATTATAGTTTTGTAACTGTTCTATATTTTTTTTGATATGCTGCATGTGATGCTGGGACATGCGATCGTGTAAGGTATTGTCTTGTTTTTGGTAGTAGCCATGATCGTCCTGCCTTGAACCCCGTCTTAAGATACCAATGATATTTGTTGGTGTAAATCTTTGAGCTTGTTTGGCGTAGTCCTCTGCATGACGTGCTGTGTCTTCATTTTCACCGCTTGGTGTGCAATCTGATGAATAATGCGACAGAACCAAATTTGATCTACTGACTGTTGTGCTGAAGAAGAATATAATTATAACCTTGTAGAAATCCACCTCTCCATGTAGTTTATTTGAATTTTAAAGATATTCTTCGCAGTGGGGTGTTTTACTAGAACGTTATCCATGTGCATGTTCAGGTTAGTGACCACCAGTCGAATGTAACATGTGACGGAAGCAAGGAAAGGACTTCTAGTATGAATTCAACTAACATGAGAATTCCTCAATCCCCTTGGATGCCTTTCCCAATGCTGTTCGCAGCTATTTCAAAGCAAGTTTCATCAAGTGAAATGAAGGCTGTGTTTGCACATTATGAACAATTTAAGGTACAAAAGCTTCTTACTCCTTGTCCGTTGGTTCCTTTGCTTATGCACATCCTCCTTATGCTCTTGTGTTTGGTGCTATGTGTTGTGTGTCAGAACAAGGTAATCAGTCGGGCTGATTTTGTGAAGAACCTGAGGCTAATCGTTGGAGATACATTATTGAAGAATACAGTAAAGGAGCTCAACACTAAGGTACAGTTCTAGTGTAAAGATTGGTTCTGCTAGAATAAATTGTTATCTAATCTGCATTCCTTCTCGAATTAGCGAGGTAATCAAGTATTTTTCGTCGGGTAGAATTTTTTTTCTTGGCCTGCTCGTTTTGCACTAAATCCTGGATAATCGATTTTCATTATATTTGTCGTAATGGGCGAACTGCTACTATAGTTTCTGTTCTACTTTTGGTTGCATCTCAGCCGTGTGTCAACCATTTGTCCTGTCTCTCTTTCTATGTTTAGTTGCTCCTAGGGTTTTTGAGTCCCTCTTTGTTGTCAGTGGATTTTCCGGAATAGCTACTGGTAGGAGTATGTATGCGAATTAAGGCTCGCTTGAATTTGTGCAGTTAAAGCTGAGATATGGAACTACAATGGTTGCAGAAAAGCAGGAAGTAGCTGCTTAAGCGGCGGTGCTGCGTGATGCTTTTAGCAAGGGTGTGTAATGCGTCGACATGAAGTTTGTGCATATATAAGCGGTATTTCGTGGTTTCCAGAAGGTTCAAGGACATTTAGCTGCTTTAATATTCTCTCCACCAGTTTTATTGTTTTTTTGATGTTGTACTCGACTTTCATAGCTGTTTCAGTGTTTTGTTGTTTGCTACAGTAGGAAGACATTTTGGTTTGGAATTGTCATTTTGTTTCACATGTTATGATGAAGTTATTTCCCTAGTCATGTGCTCATGCCAATCTTCAGCTAACCTAGGTGCAGACCACAACGCCTACTGTAGCTTCGCTTGTTTGCAGACCTGTTGTGGTGTTGGTTTCTAAAGTTCGTGCTCATTGAGCATGAGATAATCTCACTGAAAATCTCTTACCGAGATCATATACAACGAGAATTGAATTATAGGTTTTGCGGCCGCGAGGGCGGGGGGGAGGTCAAGGTTGTGATGGCATCCCCTTTACGATGAGGGGTGTGATAAATTGCCTAATGTTGATGTGAAGTTTTCCTACTAAGGTACATAGTCTACTATAGGAGTGCTAAATTGTCTAATGTTGATGTGAAGTTTACCTACTATGACCTCGGCTTCAGTTTTAGACAAATTTTGTGATGTTCATATTTATGACCTTGATCGAATTACGTCCTTTTAGTAAAATGCGTTTTTCGCATGACACTTTGTTAATTGTCCACACGCGTTTATTGAGTAATCCCTTTGCACCTAAAAATGTTGGTAATACTATTGTACCACCAATCCACCATATAATAAAGTGTCCAGTCGATGTTTAGGTAGTAATCTCACGATAACTTATTGTAAGAGTTTTATAAAAGAGCTTGTTTTTGTCCCTTCATATGTATGTCGTTAACATAAGTAAAATGCAGTTTTGTCACCTGTACGATTATGTGAATTTTTGGCACCAAAATTAAATGAAGGACACGTATGTCACGTACCCAAGGTTAGCCACATTAGCTTAGATTTCTCTAGTGATCAATCTGTACAGAAAAGACTTCCTCGGTTTTTTTCGGTGCTTTACAATTAATATAGAGCACATGCGTGAAAGAGAGGGTCTCGTGGATAATAACGGTACGCCTTTTTTCCCTTAATCGCAAGCAGGGACGTCCAACTAAATATTTTACTAGCATCCTTGTTTCTAACTCATAGCATAGTAGGGGTTGATATCGTGGGGGTGGAGATATGAGGAGAATTTAAATCCGAAGGAAAACGGGTTAATTTCGTCATTTATATATCAATGCATTATTGAACTCCGTATGAATAGTCCGGCAGCAATATAAAAATGGTCTTTATTGGATCCTTGCTTAGCTGCTCTTATCTCAATTCTGAAATGTTCACCTCTTCATTCGGCTTTACTTGCTGAGTTACTGAGCACTGGTAGTCGTATTTGCTTGAAGTTTAAGGGATGCACGGTTCTTCTCAGGCAAGTTTCTATCTTCTTTAGTTTAATAATGTACTTTTTTGAAGCAATTTGGTATAGTAATGTTACTTTCTACCTTAAATAATATTTACCATGATTTCTATGCAATTCCAAAGGTTTAAATAGATGGTTTAAATGTCCTTTGGTCTTAAAGCGTATCCAAGAATCATCAGCTTCAAAAGCTTGATAGTTGCGATGGAGACAATGGTTTTATACTTTTATACCGTAGTACCGTACTAACATGCCCCCCTCCATACGGATGTCTTTTGGACTTGAAGCGTGGATAATACACATGACCCGCACATACATTGTGACGTGAGTGGACTCCATGTCACAATGTATGTGCGAGTCCACTCGAGAAACAAGAGGGTTTCCAAGATTTAAACTTAATATCTACGAGGAGAGTGATACATGTGAAAGAACCATTTTAACCGAAAGTTTACCAAAAGCTTAAGCTTCCGCTCAAGGCCAAAATAATGGTACGAATCCCTACACAAAGCATATAAGAGGTCTATCTCATGCCTGTTTCAGTACCGTATGAATGAATCTTCCTAAGCCGAGTTATGAATGTATTGATTAAGGTGTTGGTCATCTGATTTTTGCAGTCAGAATTGTTCACTACTTACCTATCTGCAAAACGTTATTGATATGTTTATAGTAGTCTACACTTTACTTACCAAGCTTATATATGTTAGAGAAAGTCTAAGGCTTGACCCTTGAGCATCCTTGAGCTTATGATATACTCACCAAGTTAATGGTTGGCTTGACCCTTTCTGACATTCTGTAGACAAGTAGCATGGTTGAGCAAGGAAGTAATGAACACGAGTATCGAAATGGAGATGTATGGCCAGCGACTAATGGTTTGAAGGCTGGCCGCGCTGAGGTGCCTCAGCACCTGCAGAACCTGCCTCCACTAGTAACTGCATTCAAGGAATTGGCCGAAGTGAACGCTGCGAGTTTTCAGTTTCCTGGACACAACAGAGGCGCTGCAGCTCCTTCCTCATTGCTTGATCCCATTGGTCAGAGCCCTTTTCTTCATGACATTGAGGTTTTTGACAATACTTCTTCAGAAGGCCCTCTTGCTGAGGCTCAGAAGATAGCTGCAGAGGTGTTTGGTTCTTCAGAAACCCGGTTTCTTGTTGGAGGTACCACTTGTGGAATTCATGCTGCCATTATGGGTACTTGTAACCCGGGAGACACGTTGATTGTGCCTCGCAATTGCCATATATCTGTTAATATCTGCAATGGTGCTGTCAGGAGTTGTGCCAAAGTACTTATTCCCGGATTATGATTCTAATTGGGATATCGCTACTGCGTATCCCCGTCAGAGGCATGTATTGCTTGTCATTTTGTGAATATGAATCCAATTGTTAAGTTTACTACTCAATCTTGTTTGTTACTCATCTGAGAATTACTACAGTAGACTGTACTTGAGTTTTGGGGGCGAGTTCTGATGCAGTTTTATCTGCTATTGTATAACAGGTAGAGAAGGCAATCAGAGAATTGGAAATGGAAGGCCGAAAACCAGCAGCTGTTCTCATTACATCCCCTACTTATCATGGCATCTGCAGCAACTTGAAGGAAATCTCAGTACTGTGTCATGTGCAGGACATTCCTTTGATTGTAGACGAGGCTCATGGAGCGCACTTTGGTTTTCACTCACAGTTACCTGTTCCGGCCCTTCAACAAGGCGCTGATTTGGTTCTGCAATCGACTCACAAGGTGCTACTGTCATTCACTCAATCATCCATGATGCACATACAAGGAGACCTCGTTGACAGGGAAAAGATCAACAGAAGCCTCCGAACACTGCAGAGCACTAGTCCGAATTCCCTGCTGTTCGCCTCACTTGATGCTTCAACAGCTCAACTCAGGGATAACCCAGCAGCTGTTCTACAGGAGGCAGTTCATTTCGCAATTGAAGTTAAGCATGAAATCAAACAAATTCCTGGTATCTCAGTTCTCGAGTATCCTGTCATTGACCCTTTAAGGGTAACTGTTGGCCTACATGATCTAGGTATCACAGGATACGAAGCTGATAGCTTCTTATATAAGGATCAGAAGATTGTGTGCGGTCTTACTGGTTCGCGTTTCATAACATTCATTTTCACTCCAGGAACTTCTAGAGATCATGTTGACAGGCTAATCCTAGGCTTGAAACATCTGTCTTCCTCATTATTCGTGCACCCGAAGAAAATACTGCAGGAAGAAATAGTGAAACATGTTGACAGTTGCCAGCTCTTTACTGATGTCAAAGTGCAGATGACTCCGCGGGAAGCCTTCTTTGCTAAGAAAACAAAGGTCGAAATCAAAGATGCCCTAGGAAGAATTGGTGGTGAGCTAATCTGTCCATACCCACCAGGCATTCCGGTGGTGATTCCTGGTGAATTCGTCTCCGAAAGAGCATTAGATGTTCTCCTGCAAGCTAAAGCTGATGGCGCTAAAGTCATTGGAGCTTCTGATCCTTTGTTATCATCAATGCTTGTATGCGATGTCTAGGGAATGTTATGGTGTGTATTTTTTTGATACAGGGGGATGAGGTTTTATATGCGGATTAGTTTGTCCCACATTTGAAATTAATAAGCGGTGATTTGCACAAGATACACTGCGTTATTAATGCTTGAAAATATGAATGTTACTCACAAATTCAAATTATTAAGGATGATCCTAGGAGTCTATATGTAGACAATAGCAAAATTGTCTATAGTATAATCAAGTGTGGTAAATTAAAAATGTCATGCAGTAAAAATATATGGTTGTGTAGTAAATTTGACGTATTTGCAGAGATATTTCCAAAATCAAGTACCCTTAATTGTCTTTCTTTCCTTAAAATCCATCATTTGCCAAATTATACAACAAAATTTACTACACCTTTTATTATTTTTACTACAAATTAGCAATAGACACTTTTTTCGCTTGTCTACATATAGACTTCTAGTATTTTCGAATTATTAATGCTTGAAAATATGGTGTTTTAAAAGTTAAAAGAATAGGAACACATAAACTCAGTGGTTGAAAAAGTGGAGGTAACACCACGTCACCAATGTTACCACAACACTATTGGAAAATTTATGGGTCATATGTTAATGTTCTTTGTGTTTCATTGAATTCTTTACAATTGGTATGGAAGAAACAATCGGAGTAAGAGAATCACCCACCACATTTATAACAAGGCAATTATCTTTTTCAACCCAAACAAGGACTTATAGGCTCGAAGGGTGACTTTGATTCGAGCTTTATTGAGGACCTTTTTTTCAGAATGAGCGTACTTATAAATCTAGTCTCCAACTAATCAGTGTGGATCACATGTCCTACTTTTTTGTCGATTCCCTTACCCGACGAATCACGTATTAGGATTCCATTATTTTACTTTTTAAAGATTAAACTTTTTTTTGAAAGGTTTATAAAATGCTAGCACGTGAGTGGTGAGTGTTATAGGAAATAAAACAGGAAAGTGTGACATATGATCATCACCCACTCGACTAAAACTGCATCAGAGCTTAGGACGACAGTCTTTGTACTGACAATATTTTATAGTGGAATTTCAGTAGTTTGGCCGGTGTGTTTATCTCCGGATTTGGAGAGTTTTTCCTGGATTAAATCCCTAAAAACCTTATCTTATCGTGTTATTGCTTGCTGTTATTTTTACTTTTACAGTTACTTGTTGATTGGTGCTTCCGTTGCGGCGGAAAATTAGGTTAATTTCCAAACACTAACCTTTAGATATACGGAGTAGCAAATTTTTGTAGTTTTATTTTTATATACTATATTCACTTCATATAGAATCGAATTAATTAATTAGAATTATAATTAATTAATTCATATAATAACATAATAACATATGAGCCCTCTGGTAGGATTCTCATATCATTTCATGCCTGTTTTTTAGCTCTTCGGCTAGGATCTTCTTCTGAGTTAGATTGCTGAACTAACCCTCTACCTCCACACGGACTGAGCTAGTAGGTGCCAGTGAATTACCAAATTGAAAAAAAAAAACAGTTTCGTTATCCGTGGGGCTAAATAATCCTAACAGAATCCGCTTTACACGTGACTCGGCGAGTGAGGTACATATGCCGACATAAAAAAGGTGAAATCATTGGTGAACAAAATCTAATGGTGGGTCTGTAGGATCGTAGTGATAGAGTGACTCAAAAGGGAAAGCGAACATGGTCGAGGCGCAGCATACAAAGACCAAAAGATACAACACTCGATCGCCTGACACGTGCATATGAGAAATACACGTGTAATTGTGTATTGACAAAGCCAGGATATGTGTAATTGGTGGAATTGAAGTTATGAGTAATTAGGCAAATTCAACTAAAGACTTTATTTTTTGATATATTATTATGCGTATTCTCATATTTTAACAAAGAAAAAACAAAAATGGCGTGCATTTTTTGTGAATTTTGAGGTAATTTCATTGACTTTGTCATATAACACTTTAATACATGCGGAGTTCATTAGCTAACACAGAATCTGTTGAAACTTTGAGATTACATTTTTGGTAATATTTGATTTCTTTAATTTTGTTTTATTACTTCTTGAATTGTTGTTTTTCATTAGGACATATGGTAGCACCTTGTGCTATTTATAGAATCTTATGTCGGTTAACATTTGCTTAACCGACAATCTTCACATTCTTGTAGCTTCTAGCTTAATCTTCATTCTTTC
>JBBYHQ010294943.1:0-21201 GCA_038382645.1 Spergularia azorica
TGATCGAGTCGAAATCGCACCCAATTCCAGGGGCGATGTTCGATTGCGATTTTCGCCTCCACTTCAGGGGCGAAGTTATTTGATCGACTCGAAATCGCACCCAATTTCAGGGGCGATATTCGGTTGCGATTTTCGTCTCTACTTCAGGGGCGAAGTTATTTGATCGACTCGAAATCGCACCCAATTTCAGGGGCGATGTTCGGTTGCGATTTTCGCCTCCACTTCAGGGGCGAAATTATTTGATCGACTCGAAATCGCATCCAATTCTAGGGGCGATGTTCGGTTGCGATTTTCAACTCCACTTCAGGGGCGAAGTTACTTAATCGACTCGAAATCGCACCCAATTTCAGGGGCGATGTTCGGTTGCGATTTTCGCCTTCACTTCAGGGGCGAAATTGTTTAAAGTTCTAAAGGGCGAAGTTGGAACAAGGAAAGTATAATGAAACACGGGAAAACAAGAACGACGCATACGGCCATGAAGCTCGCAAGGGGCGAAGTTTTTCGATTAAAATCGAAAAATACGAGCCCCACGGCCTAGAAAGTAAGGAAGACAAGAGAGCGACATCATAGGACTTTGTCAAGGCGCATTGCATGAGCCACGACAAAGGGCGGTCAGGGGATGCGCAGTCAGGTCGCCCTCGGTGAAAGGAAAAGCCGAGACGAAGTGACCAACTAGCGTAACCCGACTCCGAGGGGCTCTGTTGGGGTTCATTTTATTAATGAGGCCACTGCCCTTAGGAATAGAGGCCCAATGCCCTTGATAAAGCCCAAATGATGCCCATAATATCCAGTAAATCTCATCCGTTGGATGTCAAGGGAATAAAGGGTTAAGATGAAGGGGGGACCTCTAGGATTATTCCTTAGGGGTACGTCCTCCACTATAAATACCCCCTCATTTTCCTCATATTCAGGTTCATTCTACTTCCACTTTTCATATTCTTGAGACATTTATTGCTATTCTTGTGATAAGTGATTCTTGGCACCCCATTTGTCGACCCCACCCATTACTGACTTGACCGTCGGAGGGGCGTCGCCTGGGTAAAACCGGGCCCCATTGACAGTTTGTTCACTGCGCATGACAGAGATTTAGACCCCATCTAACCCGAAGTCGAACTCACCCCAACATATATCTACCAAAGTATATGGTCGGCTTTTTAAATGTAGATAATGAAGTGTTTGAAGTAATCTTTTTATCGAATTTAAAAATCAAACAAAATAATATTCGTGCCGACATATTCAACCCCTTTCAGGCCATCTTCAAGTTAATATATATGTGTCATTTTCGTGTTCACAAAGTACGAGTCAATCAAAAATCAAATCCAAAAGCTTCATTCAACTTCGTATAACTTCGTATCCCGATTGCATTTTAATCACATCGAAACAGGCCCTCAATCGAGTCATTCGGGTCAAAGGTTCCGATCCGAGACGGTTTCCCAAATTTTACTAACGGTCTTTCAAATGATCAAATCCATGAGACCAGACCATCACTCAATGTTCTAAAAACCGCACTCCACTCGCACTCGCACTCGCACTGGACCGATTTTCTGTTCTAAAGCCCTACCCCCAACCCCAACCCCAAAATTCTAAAACCCTTATATTCCCCCAAAAACCTCAACCAATCTCACAAAAGCCCTTTACAATTTTCAGCTCAATCTTCAAATTAACAGATTATTACCTTTGCAATTACGATTCCTCGCTCGCTCTGTTGGTAGTTTCGGGCAACTGCTGTAATCATGGGTAATTTCTCACTTTCTCTCTCCTCCTCCTCATCCTCCCTGCCATTGATTCTATCAATTCTCGTGTTTTTTTTCTAGTGAATTTGATTAAGATTGCATTTAATTCTGGGTTGTAATTAACATCTGCAGCAGAAGAACAGGTTACGTCTCGTAAAGATAAGCGAAAAGCCGCCAGACAAGAGAAAAAGCAGCTTAAACATCAAGCTTTACTTCAACGCCAGGTCTTTTTTTCCCCCTTTTTATATTACTTTGGTTTTTAATTTTGTTGGGTTTTAATTGTATGTGTAGATAATCTCTATGTTTGCTAAATTGCTAGAATTTTGAGACATTAATTATGGAATCGATTTTCGGATTATGAACCGTTCTGTTTATGCACAATGGAAATTATTATAACTCAATTTTGCTTTCGGCGTAATAGCTGAAGAATTTGTCTGCTAATTCTTAAGTATAAGGCAAAATCTTAAACTCCTTTGTGTTTAGACATCTGGGTTTGATATGTTAATGTAGGAGTAGGTTCTAATTGGTGTGGAGAGTGTGTTGGTAAATCGATATTTGAGAGAGTAGTCTATTGCTATAGGAAATTTCAATTAATCAGTTAGGTTAAAATACGATAGTTGCGATATTTTTTCACTAAACTTGCTGGTATGGTTGGTAGGAGTGATAAATTTCACGACTTTTTGGTGAGATGGTATTTCAATTTAGAAGCAGTTTATCGTTTATAGAAAATGTGATTAAAGTCTTTAACAGAGTTGAATCTGCCAATTGTTAGAACTTAGATCAGATGAGTTTCTTGTTGAAATTATCAAATGATTGCTGGGGTTCATATATTTACCGTCCTTACAGTATTTTTGATCTAGATTCTTAGTTCTGCAAATATGTTTCTCGTTCGAAAATTGAAATGGGAGGTGGTATTCTGTGAGATAAACTTTTCTGTCTGTACAATGGTTTGGGTGTAACTTGTCATTTTGGTAACGTGATTTGTAAGGGTTTCTCTGTTTGACCTTACAATCATACTTGTAAAGTGTAAGATAGTTCCATTTTGAATACAATGATTGGTTTTGTTTGCCAGTGATAAGGCTACAAGCCTGTACTAGCTTGCTGTGGTTGTTTCTGTATCGATTTATTTTCTTAATAAAGCATTTCCTTTGTTTGTTTTATTAGCTTTTTATAGGCTAAAGTAGAATTTTTTTGGCCTCCAGAAATTTCGCAAATCGAAAATAAATGATGATTCAAGGCCGGGTGTTCTGAGGAATGAAAACGTCAAAGGGAGAACAGATTCTCTTATGGAGAGTGACAGTGATAAAGATGAGAGATTGCATGAAGGTACGATGATGAAAAGTGGCCGGTCACTTAATTCAAGGGTGAATAATAATGATTTCTCTGTAATGGAGAGTGGCAGTGAAGGAGAAGATCCCGTTCCAATGAGTAAAGTTGCATTTAGGAAATCAAGGAAGGATGATCAAATTTCTATTAAGATGAAAACAAAGTTTGAGGAGTATATAGAAATGGAAAGGAAAGGTGCTTCGATGGAGGAGGACTTGGAAACGGAAAGGAGGTTAGCTAAAAAACTGAAAGTCAAGAATGGGAAACTGAAAGATGATGATGATGGACTCAACTCTTTATTCGAAGGTTTATCTGATATAGAACAAGAATATAAGGAAAACTCAGGCAGTGAAACAATGGACATAGAAAGTACTATCTCTAGGAAAAGTAAGGAGAAGAAGAAGAAGAAAAAGAAGGAAACTAAGAAAATGGTTCATCAAAGTGATTCCGAAAACGATGCTTCTCGTGATGAACAAGTGAAGGAGTCCTATGAAGAGGGAGAGGAAAATTTAGATCATGAAATTGAAGATATTCAGGCTGCTGAAAGCAAGAATAGCAAGAAAAGAAAGAGAAACAAAAAAAATCTAGACCTAAAGGGCTCTGACAACGATACTTCTGATGAGAAACAAGCCAAGACGGTTTGCAAGTATGTACCACCACATCTGAGACCTCGTTCAGATGATTTGCAAGAATATATAAATATCCGTAGACGGATAAGAGGTACTTTTTTATTTACACCATTTTGTTTTTCATTTTCTCAATCTTCTGATTCCTGACTTGCTTCTCCTTTTGTTTAGGACTGCTGAACAGGATGTCTGAGGCCAATGTGGAGTCAATTACTGGGGAGATCTTTTCAATGTTTGAGGTGCTATATCGAATGCATACGTTTGAACATTATTTTCAATTTTTTATAACTGTAAAGATTTGTGTATTCCTAAAACATGAGTGCTTGCCATACTTGTGTGGCTCAACGGCTTTAACTTTGTGACTTCTGATTTAGATATAATGTTCTGCTTTAAGAGAGTGTGCTGAGGCCTTGAGATACTTTTATGACCCTCTTCACATTTCAACATGCTGTAGATTTTAGTTGTGATCTATATGTCATGGGCGTGAGGTTCTCTGATTGTTTATACAAAGAAGTTCAACTGGTCTCAATCTACTTCTCTTCAGTTCACCTTTTTTTTTTTGCAGTCTGTCCCCCGAGCCGCTGCTTCGCAAATTATAAGTGAAGAGGTTCTGTCTTCATGTTCTGGAGGTCCGCGTGGCAATGAACAGTAAGATTTTGATCATTTGACATATGTTCCTCCTTCATTTCCCGTCCTGTGCTCTGACACATAAGAATATATGGATGCCTTTTACGTGACCTTTAGCACCGTTAGGACAAGGTGAAGGAAAATGGTAGTTGAAGACAGAGTTTGACGCCGTAAATCCTCTGCTAGCTTATCTGATGTAGGCGCGCAAGTTTCTAGAAACCTAGGTCTGGACTCTGGAGAATGATTTCTTACTTGACATAATGTTGGATCATTTGTGTAACTCGAGTATTTTATTACCCTCATAATGCTACACATAAAATTCATTAGATATCAACTAAAATCTTGGATTTTAACATAATGCTTACCCTGCAACTAATGCTATATCTGGGTCTTAAAGTCAGAAAAACGCTGTGTGAGAAATGCTCAGAAACTGCGTTTAGTTTATCTAAGCAAGTCAACGTTTGTTTCTAGATGTAGAAGATATATATCACTAGATAAGAAGAGCTCATTTTATGAATGCAAGAGCAGGAAGAGCGTTACATCCTTAGAAAGTCTTTCTAGTGACCCTTATCGCAACAACGGAAAGGGCTTTTGCAGAGGCGACCTTATGGTTTTCTATTGTACTTTCTGAGTGAAGGGTCATATCATATGAAGTCCAGCCACCAGGCTGAAAAGCATCTATAACTCATCTATTAGACTATTACTCTTCTGTTTGGAGAGAGCATGCCAAATCAATAACATCTGAAAGTATACTAGTGCTTTGGTCTTGTTTATGTCAACATTATAGAACATGCACCCCTATTATGCTTTCCCCCCCCCCCCCACCCTCTCTCAAACAGATGGCACCAGCTTCAACCCTTGGGAATGGGCATGTCCCAAAAACTGGATGTGGTGAGCAAGAGGATTAAGCTTAGAAATGAAGCTATGTTAGTATTAGGCACAATAAAAATTCTGAAGCTTTCTGGAGAGACTATAAGCTTACTGAATACACTGGTGAAGCTGCTGGAATGTTTTCTTCATTGGTGTCAATCAGCTTACCACTGCATGGGGTTTGCTTAGTTAGATAGACCCCGTGCTCCGATTGTTTTATTTTAGAGCTTATTTATATATTTATATTGGATAGGAAGCTTATTTATGTTATAAAGGTAATAGTTTTGCTACAGCTACCATCCTTGTAATCTAACCAGGCTGGAATTGGCAGGTTTGGACTTCGACGTCTACCTCTGTGAATTCAATGATAAAATTAAGACCGTCCCTACAACACATACCCCCCCCCCCTCTGGCCATGATGATTTCGTTGTGTTATCCCTCCTAAGCTTCAAACTATAGAGTTTCCTCATCTCTGCTTGCGTTCTATTCTCCAATAACATAAAACACCAACATCACTCATAGTCCCTCAAAGGCTCCTCCCTGTGATGAGGTCAAGGAGGGTCAGAGTCAGACATAAGCAGCCTTATCTCCGAGTTGAAAACATGGAGTCTTATTCTCGACAAATCATAATGATAATGATGTAAGAATTGCATAAATCGACTGCTGCTTCACAATATAAGAAGCGGATAAAACTATGTTTGCTTTAATCCAATATTTTACTATATAATTACAATTACGATTCAATTCAATTATCTTCTCTTGGCCATTTATAATTTATGATCACATGACGTGATTTCATGTTTTTTAATTTCTCGTTTTAGCTGAGCTAAGGGCCAGCATCATTGTGGGTCTCAGTTGCCATTGTGATTTTCAGTAGTATAACTTTAACTCAAAAGTGATTTGTCGCCTTCGAATATTTTGAAATGGTCTTTTTGTGCCTTTGGTTGTGAATTTGTGGTTGTAAATATTTAGAAATGATCTCATGACGTATTGCTTATAGTTGAGTAGGTTTGAGATTAATGCTTATGTCTTGATCTCTTGTGGAAAGGTATTCTTCTGTTTTCGCGGCATTTGTAGCTGGTATGGCGTCCATGGTTGGGATTGACTTTGGTGCAAATCTCCTCGCATCCGTTGCTAAATGTTTTGAGGTGAAATATCTCTGTCTTTGTTTGTATTATTAACTTTCTACTTTGGGCTTTTGGAACTATTTTTTGCTCAATAGATGTCGATTGAGCATCGATGTAATGTCCTTGCTTTTTCGTGAGCACTTATTGAGTAATATTACTCCGTGGGCTGCACTGACAGTACAATTTTTGTTTTCACTTTAGGACGAGATCTTGAAGGAAGACAATTTATCACTCAGAAATTTGTCCCTTTTGCTGTCGTACTTGTGCATATTTGGAGTTTGCTCCAGGTAATCTGACCTCTAGTACAGGTTTTACGTGCCACTCATTTACTTAACTTGTCTTGTTTGTGACGTGATGTTATTTTTGTACATGTGACTCCATGCGTCAGTGTTATTGTGATTCTTGAGCTAGAGAGGTGCACTCACAGGCTTGCTAGTTTGCTACCAGAACGCTTTCAGACTGATTTACTATTAGTATGTTTGTGTTATATATTTCCTGACGTTTTCCCCGTGCCTTCTCCTTATTTCATCAAGTAGATATTAATGGCGAGTGTGCTGAGATGAATTGAATTTTGGAGAGTTCCTTTAGCTCTTATCGGGAGTCCTTTTCTGTACAATATCAGATGAACGACGAAATTGAATTCATTTTGAGTACATACTCCGTATTGCTTAGTGTCCTATTTTGTTCTCGCTTAAAAGATCGGTCTTATCATGTAATGGTACAGCTCATAAATCATCCTTTTGGACTCCAATTGCACAATCATCCTCTTAGGTGCTGGTTCTTGACAATCAATCACTCATAATTATGCATTTTATTTCTGGCCCAATGCCAGTTTCTCCTGCCTTTTATATTGCTGCCCATTCCGTCTGAGGGTGAGGGCCAGTATGCTTGGATACACACACAATTGGGTTGTTATGATTGTATGCTCATATTTTGGGCACTGGGCTGGTAGGATAATTTTAAATTCGTCTAAGACATCATTCTAATCTTTCGTAGTATGTACCTCCTTTTGTAATGTTTAAGCCGTTGAGCGTCAATTGTGTTAGCGAGGTGCATATACTATATGATTATCTTCGACTGCTTTCACAGAATTAATTGCTTAGTACACTATGTTTTTCCTCCACTAAGACTAGCTTCTGTTTCTATTTTCAGTGACTTGATATATGGGTTTTTGATCAAGTTAAGCAAACGACTGACAGAAGTGGACGTATCAACTATCCTGTCACTTTTGGATAGTAAGGTTCTTTTTTTCCCTGCCCTATTGGTATCAACACTAATAGAATTGCAAGGTGTATCTTCTTTGGGGCTATTCTGGTCCACAATCCAGAACGACACTCATTTTCAGTTAAAATGTTACCCCAATGGTCATACGTTCATACCAAGACTTCTGCTAGGATACGGTAGGATCCTAGTTTGGCTTAGAAACAAGCTCGCCTCACAGGAGACCCTGGCCAAAACGCCTAGGTAATGAGGCCCAGCGCCTCACTAATATGAGGCGCACCCAAGCATTTGACTATACAATTCCCAAACTTTTTTTTTATCTCTGCTTCGTTTCTTTCTGACCTATTCTTTACCCCTTAATCGATACACCTTCCGCCCCAGCTCAAACACCCCATGCCCAAAGCACCCGTGTGATGAGAAGGATGTACACACTAATCGATTAATCAAACTTCCAAAAAATTATCTAGCTAATTAGATTAGAATCTTAGCTAACTCGCCATGCAATTTTTTTGGAACTTTGATTAACCGATTTGTGTGTACACCATCCTCAATAAGGAATCGTTTTTTATATGGGGTGTTTGAGCTGAGCCTGAGACGGAGGGAGTAACTTTTACTTCTTTACATATTGACCCTCTTTAAAACCAAAAAAAAGGGGTAATGTTTGTAAAATATTGTCCGGATTTTGGAAATATCCTGTTTAAAATCAGAGCGCGCCTCATCACATGAGCCTTCATCGCCGCGGTGCACCTCACGCCTTTTTAAACCGCCATCTATGTATGTGGCTTTGCCTGTGCAATCTTAAATAGAACGTTACCAGTTACCAATAGCACCACAATTGCTGAGTGATCATATTCATTAGACCTTGCTTTATAAAACATCTGGTGACATTTGAGGGATTAATGTAATGTGAAGCTACATATGTGCATTCTATGTTTCAATTGCAATTGGATTTTGACAGAGTAGCTAAGTCTGGTTCATAACTCGTTAACAGCGTGTGGAATGAAGTTGAGGGGTGATGATCCTGCTGCCATGAAAGAATTTATCCTTAGTGTCCAGCGTAGAGTGAAAGAATTGAAGGCGGGTTCTGAGGATGTGGAAGCAGCTAAATATGGCAAAAGAGTAGGACTTTTTCTCTCCCTTCAGCTATATGTTGATTTACCTTTTTTGTTCTTTGCAACTTTATTTACTGCCAGCTTAAATGGCGCAGATGGAATTCATGCTCGAGACTATATGTGAAATCAAGAACAATAAAAAGAAAGCTAAGGAGGACTCTCCACAGCACACGCGTATAAAGAAATGGCTGCAGAAGGTTCAGTTCCTCAACCCCTACCTTCCTCCCCAATTTCGTTTCATTTGTTTTTGTTCTAGTAGCCATTTTGCACATAGTCATTTAAAGATTTGATTGTGTTTTCACTTGTCAAAATATTAATTGCGTATATACTAGGTCTTTGAGTTCATTTGTAATTGGTAAAAGAAAAGACTGCAAGTGAATGAATACATTATTCTTCCCATTTGCAGTTCAAATTTTAGACACTAGAGGGTGCTATATAATTAATAACAATGCCCAATTATTAGCACAAAGTCTGAGTCCTGAGCTAGAAATTTTCAAAACTCTGTGTGCTAAAAAAAAAAAGAAAAAAAAAGAGGAGGAATATTCTTGAAGTGTACCTGTGCCTTAATCCTGCTTTCCTTGAGATACTTGGAGCTTATGTAGGGCTTTTGTCGTCAAGTTCCTCAGCCTGTCTTGGTCGTTGCTCAGAAGAACAAGTGTTTGACGTGTATTTAATCGGACTGGGACTCTGGCCCCAAGTAAAGTTACTGTTACTGAAAAAAGTGTAAAATAATGATCTGTGGAAATGAGGCAGCTGATAACTATGGGGCAGATTAGAAGTCGAACTTAGTCTTCTACTCTTAAATGTCTTATAAATATTCTATTAATAATGTTTCAACTTAATTAGTATGAAATTGGTGCCAAGTTCCTCCTGCAGGTTGCCCTTATTATTCGGAGGCATGGATTTGAACCATGTATCTTGTGTCTTTTCGGGCCCAATAATCTTCTAAATTATTGTTGGATCTGTTTATGCTGATGTTTTTCCTCTTATTCCTCAGCTCAGAGTTGAGAATATTACTATCAGGGGAATAAATTGGAACAAGCTACTTGATCCAGAAAAGAAAGGACAATGGTGGTATTCTAGAGATGTATCTTCTGCAACTGAGAATATTGGCAAAGTTGCTGGTACAATAGACAGAGATGTCCATGAGGCCCAGAAGATGCTCAAACTAGCTGCGAAACAAAGAATGAACACGGACACTAGAAGGGCAATTTTTTGTGTCATAATGAGTGCAGAGGATTACATTGATGCATTTGAGCAGCTGCTTAGCTTAAGTTTGCAAGGAAAACAGGTTTGTACCTGGCTATACTTTTACCCTCTGTTGTCATTTCTAATCTTAAATTTGGAATGTTATTCTTTGGAGCATGCAACTCAATTGTGTAACATGTGTCATTGCAGGATAGAGATATTATGCGAGTTCTTCTCGAGTGCTGCTTGCAGGAGAAAGTCTTTAACAAGTATTACACTGCTCTGGCGTTAAAGCTTTGCTGTCATGACAAGAACCATAAATTCAGTTTACAGGTTTGATTATAATTTTTAAACTGATCCCCATCGTCATTTCTTTTACTTCCAAGTTCTACTGTACTGTAACACTGTAAGCCCTCTGTACCAGAAGTGTTGCAAAAGGAGATTTGAACGTTATGTTAACTCTAATATAATTTTACAATGCAGTATTACCTCTGGGATCAATTCAAAGAGTTGGAGTCAATGACATTGTTGAGATCGATGCACCTGGCCAAGTTTGTGGCTGATATGCTTGCTGGATTCGCCCTTTCGCTTGCAGTCATAAAGGTCGTTGATCTCATTGACATCACCCAGCTCACAACAAAGAAGATAATGCATTTCCGGATGCTATTTGAGGCAATCTTCGAGCACCCAGATAAAACAGTGTGGAACATGTTTACTAGGGTGGCTGTCACCCCTGAACTGGAAGACCTTCGTAATGGGATGGAATTCTTCATGAAAGAGTATGTGGTGACGGCCAACAAAGATGTTAGTAAAAAGTTTAAGATTGCAAAGAAAGCCCTCAACAATGTTGAAGGCGTATTGATGTAAAACTGCATTCCAGGCCATTTGCTGGAAAAATCGAGAGCATCTTATTCTGAAAGTTAAAAGGATTTTGGTTCTTAATTTATCCCATCAACCAAGTCGTTTTTTTTTTCGGTGTGAAGCCATCATAGTCGAGACTTAGGAGCTAACAATCTGGCAGGCCTCAAAAGAGGGTGAAGCAACTAATTCGAACAAAGCTAAACAACATTTGATTTTTCAAGGGTGGCCGATCTTTGGACTCAAGAGTCACGATTTTTTGCAGCTCGACCCCTAGCTGAGAGTGCTAATGGTGGTTAAAGCTTAGTATTGGAAGCTGTTAGGGCTCCGATTTTTTGCCCGAAATTTCGGGTGCTAGGTGAATATAAATTGTTGTCCTATATGTGCAACAGTGATCTAGGGTGGATCACTCCTCGCTTAGCACCTTTCAAGTGTTTGGCGAGCAGGAGCTTTGTCATCCTGAATGGCTTGAATCAGGTCTAAACAAGGAGCAAACTAAAAAATAATACACAAATTGCGCATAATCACTTATGTTTTTCGTATTGGGGAAAATCTGAGTAGTTAGAGACATCAACAACAGGAACATAAGACATACTAGTATGCGTGAATCGTGCTGAGACGCATTACGACAATATTAAGACGGAATCCTCTGCTAGAATGTAGTGAATGTAATACGATCATGTGCTACATGGATGTTCACCGTTTTATTGATCTTGGTAATATTACTATCATTATACTTCTATAAATCAAGATGGAAATTTCTGTACTTTGTTAAAGGTAAATTTTCTTGAATGTTTAAGCTGTTCCAATATTTAATCACTCACTATTTAAATTTTCAACTCTCGTAGCTTTCAAGTCATGCATCAGTCTCTTTTGTTCATCTTCTCCATACTTGCAGATTGCCGTGTTTGTCTTCATATCCACGACGATGACGCCTTCTCAGCCTCCCATTCTCCCAACACTCGCAACCAGCGAAAAGGTGGTCGCGGCTTCTCAACAACCTTCTTGGATCTCTAGGTACGTAATAAACACTAGACACACTACTAACATAATATTTGGTTGATGATTACTCATTATTTAGCGTCTTATGCGATGAGGTGAACCCTTTGCTCCTATGTGAACAAAACCTTTTAATTTTTAGTTGTAGTAATTGACCCATGACAAGACCTCCCCTTACGGTTTTGTAATATGAACCTTATTTTTTGGAATTAATATGAACCTTATTGTTGTACAAATTATAAGCATATGGTTTAGGAGGTTACTTTTTTTCCTAAGATGGAGATTGAAAAGGAAATTGGGTATGTACTATCTAAGGAAAAAAAAAAGTGTACGTGGTGATTGGCTAATCCTCGTGTGGTAAATGTACTGTAAGCAAGTGAACGATTCGTTTGGTCTGAAAATAGCTCCAACATGACTTTTTAAAACTGCAAAAAGAAACAGGAAAATCTTGTATATCTGTCTTTGTTTTGAGTTTATATTACTTGTATTATTAGTTACATATAACTGTGATGCAGGAGTGGTTGTAAAGTTGTTATAATTTGCTACCTTGCTGCTGTTATTGGTTTGTTCATGGCCTGGATCGTAATTGCTGCTATCAGCTATCAAGCCAAGCCTGACCATAATCAAGAAAATGCACTGCACTTTGGCAACACAACTTCTAATGATGAACCCGTCATTTGGCGCTTTAGAAAGTATCACATTCAAATCATCAACAGCTTGGTTGGGGGCAACAACTTGACCCTCGAATGCAAATCATATGACGATCGTATTGGGATACATATACTCGAACCGGGTCAAGTGTTCGAATTCAGTAGTCATTTTGGTTTGAATCCTCTCAAGACAGTGTTCAAATGTGATTTTGGTTGGCAAGATGGGTATTTGAGAGATCAGAGAGTGTTTTGGTATTGGAAAGCTTTGATTCAGAGGTGTGGTTTTAAGACATGTTCATGGTCTGCCAAGAACGACGGGTTATACATCCGGAATGTTCCCAATGATACGTACGAGTTCGTTAAAAAGTGGGATTAAGCAACTCGGATGTTAGGCTGCCCCTTTGTAGATAGGATAATTTTAAAGATTTTGATGCATATGTTTATTTTCTAGGATATTATGGATCCTTACTAACCCCAAATCAAACTTTTGAAAATCTGCTATTGGAATCATTTTTCTCAGTTTTCGCATTCGATGACCAAAATTCAGCAACATTTGTGAAGCAGGGCCGTCCACGAGGCGACAAGTAAAAATAGGTCCTCAAATTATTATACAAATATGGAATTATAATAATACGACATATATCGCACATAAATTACACATGCATTGCACAACAACTACACAATTATCGTATATTAAAGATAATTTACTTATCAAACAAACAAACTAAGTTGGGTAAAATAAAAACCTTTATAGTATCCGATGACTTTAGCGGCTTTTCAGCGTGGGTCACTAGGAATCGCCCGGGCTCGAGCCAGCCCTTAACAAGCTACAATACGCATGATATTCCCAAATCTTGAACAATTTCATTTCCATCCACTTTTTTTTGGCAATTGTTTTCGACCGTGTAAACAAAACGTATATTGCACATCAACAGATAGAGAGAAACAAAAGATGATTGATAACAAGACATTGTTGGTAAGCTCTAAACTTTGTAGAATAGTTGAATCTTAACTACACGACTTAGAACGCACATATCCTACTCCAACTCATAATGACTAGTGTTTGGGAACAAGAGTTTTGTCATCCTAAATGGTCTTATTCGGCTTCAATCAAGACTAAATAATATGGTGCAAACCAATCTACACATGTGGTTGACGTCCCCATTTGAGATTGAATCAGAAATAGATGTCAAAGAGAACATAGCACATAGATTCATTGCGAATTTGTGATTAAGTAGAACACTCCAAACATAACCAAACCAAACCAAACCTTACAAAAAAAAAAGGGTAATTTCCTTTGTCTAAAGGCAAGCCAACCAAAATTACATTGACAAGAAAAACAACGGACAAGTAAAGCAGAGACTATATCAGGTCCAACTCCTCTTTCCCCTTCTTTTGGTCTTCTTCTTGCTCTTCTTTTTGCCCTTTCGGTGTTGTCCTTCATCAGCACAAGGATCTTCAGCAAAGTCCAACATGAGAAGATTTTCCACACAAACATGGGCGTCCATACATCTGTTGAAAGGAGCAACCTTCACATCCGAGATGAGCATAGTTTCAAGATCAATGCGAGAAACCTGTAATAAGCAAATCCTGACAAACAATTCCTTCCCACTCCTCGAGTAACATATAGGCCTCTGTAACTGCATCCACATACGATGCTTAACAACATCGAACATCCTTGTCCAAGATTCAGTCACGCCATACTCTTTCATCACCCATACCTCACAGTGCTCTAGGTAGCTCACCGAAAGACACAAACAATCATCCAACACTCCTGCATGAATGTGACCATATTCTTCGGTATCATAAGGTGGCAGTGGCACAGCACTAAACTTCTCATCCCTCAGATCAAATGCAGTAATCGGTTGGGGAACACTACGAGTATCAGATTCTCCAGCCCAATGAAGAATGTCACGAAACAACACACTATTCCCATTATGACAATAAAAATAGTAAGGCACATCAGGACCCCTTCTCCAACAACCAGTTTCCAAGCTATAAACCATAACTTCACTCTGAAGAGAACCCGTATCCTTGTCCAAACACTGAAGAATCCTCACACATTTATAATCCCGGGACACGCTATCATAACCAAACCCAAATTCACAATTTGCTTTGCGGTCACCAGAAGGGCCAAGACTCGGCAAGTCAGGGAGTAGTCTGTGGGTTCGTGTAGTCGGGTTGTACACGAGCGAGGGATGGTAATACCCATACGAGTAGACGCTAAGGTAGAGCAAACCATGGCAACATCCCACCACAGACACACCACCATGATCAGGATCCTTAAAAGGGTAATCCAGCTCAACCGGGTTTTCGAAAGTGTCGAAATCAACCAAATGAAGCATCGGGGATTTGATCACAATGTGGAGATTAGTCTGGGTTTCGATGGATCGTTCGAGATGACGATTAGCAAAATGATTACCACTAATCAAATCATACCATAATTTGCACACACTCTTAAATCGTACTAGGGTTTTCGCCGGCAATCGCATTAATATATCCGTGATCAAATCAACAGGAAGCCTCGCCATTATATGAACTAACAACCCAGAAATCAAATTGGGGATTTTAATTCAAAAAAATAATTGGATCATAAACCATGGAAATTAATATGCGTGATTCATGCCTGCTTAATCCTCTAAATCTAGGGTTTATAATCAGCGAATCGATTAATTAAAAAGAGGGAAAAAGTGGGAGTGAGAATACCAGAGATTGAAGACCTGCAGAATTCCAATCGTGAGTTTTTTTTTATTTTCTTTGGTAGAAAGAGGCTCACTGAAGTGCTCTTTGCAGCAGAAAATATTGTACTGTCTGGTTCGAATCCACAGTAAACGGTTATGCTATTTAGTAATTTAGGCAAGTAAAGTCATGGTACCATATCGGTAATTGGAAAGAGTAGTAATAATAGACTAACACGAAAGGAAATAAAAACTAATCGACTAATAAACTTTCTGTTTAGATGTATGTATGTGTAACGATATGTGTAATCTCGTGAGAATGGTTCTTAAGAGGATTTATCCCTGAGGCAAGCATGTGTAATCTCGTTAGAATGGTTATCAAATGTAGCAAGCATCCTTGCGCGTTGCGATTACAAACGATGTACAAAACGCTTGCATGTCTTTCTCCATCACGAGCAAACCCCGCACTGCGGCTTAGGCAACTAGAAATACTAAAGCGTTGATAACAATTCTTTCAGTATCAATAATGCAATCAAGGATGCACGAATCCTTTTGTACTAGTAGATGGGTTCTTATAATGTTGCAACTTTCACTAACAATTATACAAAAGAACTTCTCGTCAAACAAAACCCAAAAAAATTATACAAAAGAACGAGTCTTTTTTCCCGAAACTGAGGTACATCAATCGTGAACAAATTGAGGCAACCATCTCTCTATTACTCCGTACTGTTTTTGGCCGGAGTAGAGAAACAAATACCTAATGGTCTAAAAAAGAAGGAAAAAAAAACTGTGGGGAATACATCCTCTTTCAAGAAATATGTATGGCCTCCTTGGCTTCAGCCAGGATGCTCGCTTGCATAAGTTAAACACTAGCTTCATCAAGTTTTGGCAACTTTACGGGTTCTTGCAGTTCCGGATTTGTGGGAAACATTTGACACTGTGCATACTGTGCCATCAGTTGATCGACAAGCACCAGGGCAACCATTGCTTCCACCATTGGTACAGCTGCATGAAAAATTTCACCATCAGTAACCCTTGTTAAAATTTATGGAGGGAAATATTGTATACTTTCCGATCACAAAAAACTTGATCCAACTTTGACACCACACGGTTACTATTATCATGCGCAATTTAAGACTCCAAATGTGTTCATGCAGGTGAAGTTAGTATATACTTCATGTTTCCGCATTTCCAAAATCTACGTCAAGAAGGTTGCAAATGTGGGACTTGTAAAGTCGTAAACATAAGACTATAGCCCCTTCACTGAGAGAAAAAGAAAAAGGAAAACGAACAAAACAGAAAGAAAGAAGACCTCGTTTCTTCCAACGAATCCACAAACTAATTTGATCACTTACCAGAAATTTAGATCTATGATTATGGAATATATCTTTTGTGTAAAAGGTAGCTAAAGTTTACAACCATCGATCGCATGAGAGACTGTACACTTATAACAATGATAGAACAGTGATCTTGTCAAACGAGAAAATTAAAACGCTGACAGTTAGATTGAAGTGACTGAATTCAACCAACAGGATCTAGTCTATCAGATATGTAACAAGCACACATTTCTGGTGTTTAGCCACTTGGAAGGAGAATTAATAAGTGCATGTCCGTCAGCAGAATCATGCCACCTTAAGTCTTAAATTACAGTAGATGGATTAAACAAAACACACAAAAAAAAACAGTTCAAATGAAACACAAGCTCGTTCACCTTGCCTGGAGTCTGGACTCTGGACTAGTGTGGGCGAGTTACGTGTCATATGAACACAAGGCTTCCAGAAATTTTGGGGGATAGAGGGAGATGAAATGAAGTATGCGTCAATCATAATCAATTTGCCAGAATTTAGGTCACCCTCTGTGATTTAATACATCTCACACAACCTAGAACAGGGTGGTGGAGATTTGAGATTTTGAGCAGCAATCAAAGAGCATGTATTTTACACCAACAGGTGAGAGTTACTTTTTAAAGTGATGCTTCAATGCAAAGGTTGTTACCGGTAGCCCTTTAATTAGATTTGAGCTAGTATTAGCTGCTCCTATGTAACCCAAATAGAAAAAAAAAAAGTTTTGAGCTAGCATTATATGCAGGTTATGGCCCCACCAATGGCATGCAAGTTTCAATACACGATTTTGTCCTTGTAAACACTAAACTCAAATTCTTCTATCCCAAGAACTGAAAACGCACCTCGTGGAACAACACAAGGATCATGTCGCCCTCGGGCAATTAGCTCTGTCTCCTCCCTACCTCTCGTAACGGTATTCTGCTTCTTCTGCAATTGCAATAGATGAACATCAAAAACCCTTTCTTAATGATTCTTCTTTCAGTACATTCAATTACCGATATGTAGACGTGTCACAATAATCACATTCAAAGTCCAGGCAAGAACATGATAAAGAGACAACTCACTCCTATTGTAGAGGTTGGCTTGAATCCTACTCTCATGTTGATAATTTCTCCATTAGATATTCCTCCCTATCGTGAGAAGAAAATAAGCTCATCAAAAACCTCAGCCAAAATATTAAAAAACAAGTAATCATCAGATTGCAGGAACGACCACGTTTCTATTAGAGAATGGCCTGACCTGTATACCACCTGAGCGATTTGTCTTTGTCCTAATCCTAGCATGCTCATCCATGTAAAACTCGTCGTTGTGTTCGCTACCAGTCATAAAGGTACCTGCAAAAATTAACAATTGCAGCTATGACACATAACAACAGATGCTTTACTAAATAAAATGATTGTTAATCTGGAAAATAGTTCCTCTGCACATATATTTACCTGCAAATCCACTACCAAACTCAAAACCCTTAGTTGCAGGCAGAGATAGAACAGCTTTCGCTAATTCGGCCTCAAGTTTGTCAAAAACTGGTGAACCAAGTCCCTGTTATAATAAGTAAATTGTTCATCAGAACTTTGGAATGAAGCTGTGATCAACTGTAATTTATTTTGAAGTGAAGCTACATCCATTGCTCAAGTGAAAATGTTATTGTGTTTGATAATACTGATGTCTGATATCTGTGGAAGACAACAGTCTAGAAAGGGAATCAAAATCTTACACGTGGAGCGTTTCTGACTATACAAGTGACAACACCACCAACAGAATCCCCTTTTACTCGGACTGCATCAATAGCTGCGATCATTTTCTCTGCATACTCAGGATCAGGGCATCTAACAATATTACTCTCTATCTACAAGAATTGAGACAAAGTGAAAAAACGGGTCATTGACTGGTAGAAAACGCCTGCGTAAACATGCCTATGATCAACTGTAATAACTCATAAGTCATGAAATGCTGAATGACAACAAAAAGAGAAAGAAGCTTTAAGATGTCATATAAATAAGAAATACACAGACAAAACAGATCAAGATAGCAGGAACTTATATTATGCAAACTAAAACAAAGCAAATTGAAAGGCTGCTCCAGTTTCGTTCAGTTAAGCACAACCCATTTAAGAAGCTTGTGAGCATGATCACGCCTTTTTGCAGTTCAGTTTGACTCTGCTGCATGCCTAAGTTGTATCAAAGCACGCCAACATCTGATTACCAATAATCGGTCCAATAGGATAGGTACTGATACTGAAGATTACTATGGATTTTACTTCCATCTCATACACCATATTTCCAGCAGTCTGGCATTAGTCTAGATAATATAGACAAGAACCATGTAATCGACACCCCTTGGTTTATAATTATTGATAATTCAAAATGAAACGTGCTGTGCAGGCATGTCGCCATCCATGTATACCGAAAATTGAAATATGTTGACAATTCGAATCAAAGGATGAATGAAGAAACTCAAAGAGTCTGGGGAGTGGAAGGCATATAGAATTTCTTCAATTTAAAATGATATAGGATCACAAGTGCAATTGCTAAGGCAAACAGATTTTCAGAAACCGCTGTGATTTTAATATTTCTAAAAAAGCAATTCGATATTTGGATTTCACTCTCTTTTTGTCAGTGCAAAGGAGCCACGAGCAATTTTACACATACTGATTCCAATACCTAAGTCTTAATTACCACCCCGTTGTAAGCTGATATCCGCAATATTAAGCCCATGAACAAAATCAAAACATTTTGCTAGACAAGAAAACTAGTCCCAAGAGTTTGGTGGCCAGCATCCAAGAATAACTTCAGTGACATAAAAAGATCCCATAATAATTTCAATTGGAAAGAGAATGTTTGGGCATCTGCTTCTTATAGAAGGAATACCAGCTAAGTATTAGTAGTTAAACAGTAATTGGATGAACAAGAAACTAATTTAGTTTCTTCCCCTTTGCCGAGACCACATCAACATAATGACAAAACTGAAAGCCAAATTCCAAATATAAGACGAACAATTAATCCTGGATAACGTTCTTTAACAAAATGCATCCGTCTCAAAAAGATTTACTAAAAAAAAGTTAATGATCAATCATATAGTCTTTCAGTTGATGAGCGCCACAGTAGGCATTAAATTATAGCACTAACTGAAGATGAGAGATACAACGTTTAACAATAGAAAATTCATGCACAAAAAAGGCTGAAATCACAATATCTGGTGGTCAAACATTTTGTAGTAGAGCACGTTTATCATAAAGAACACTGTAAGTAGGAATACCTGTTCAAGAGTCAACGTTTCATGATTGACCACTCCCTCGGGCAAAACAACCTTGTGTACTTGGGATACATAAGCAAACACCTACAAAGCACAACCAACATTAAAATGTCAAGCAATCACATAATCAGGAAGAAATAAGTTTTTTTATGTAGTGATATCATAAAGGGGTTAGCAGACTCCAAATTAAATTGGGACTAAGGGTTTGTTGTTGTCCTAGTTGATATTATAAAGGACAATGACCAACAAGCACGAACTCTAAAACCACCAGGAAACCATGGAACAAATTGTTGCCCACGACTGCAATGGTGACTGTAAGCAACTACCATTGCCAATTAAGTTGCATATAAGTTAAGAGACTTAGTTCTCATTGAAAAATGTGATTTTGAATAAATCTGTGATGTCATACTTGTGTATACGTCATCTTGTTAGCACTAAAGGAATAATGTGTGATGTGTCTTTGTAGAAAGTATAAAGATAAGCCAAGTGTTTGCTGAATGGGACAGTAGGGAGGCACGACACAGCTTATAAAAAGAGTATAGCAGCCAAACATAGCCTATTGACTTGCTAGAGAGTTTTGAACCATATGATAACCAGGTTACGTAACAATCTATCCTTGACATAGCTCAATAAAGCACTGCCATAACAAATATTTAAGTTGAAGTTTAATTGAAATTGACGCCAAAAAAGAAAAAAGATACAGAACCCATTTATGACAATTTTGATGGGAATAAGGAAACGTAAACTGCACATCTGTAAGGAACTAAATAATGGCAAATAGACCTTGCAAATTGGAACCATGTACCACTTCAATTACAACATCGAAAGCTATTTTGGCAACCAAACAATTAGGAAACAACATACCTCAGTTCCTGCAAATTTCTTCAGGATTTTCTTAGCTATGGCTCCAGCTGCAACTCTTCCTATAGTTTCTCTGGCAGAGGATCGCCCACCACCCTATGTTTTGGTTGATGGAAATATAGAATCATTAGATGAAAGTTATATGAATTAGGGGTGAGCATTCACGGATATCCGATCCGAAATTGACTTTCGGATCGGATATCCGAATCCAAAAATCGAACAATTCACTATCCGATATCCGATCCGAAACACTTCGGATATCCGACTTTTACATCCGAATGGATACGGATCGGATATGTCGGATACCCAATATCCGATACAGCCCATCATGTAGACGGACCAAATTTTAGATCCAATCCAAGCCCATAGTAAACCTTAAAGGTCAGGCCCAGGCCATCTCTCAGACTGGCAAACCACTCATATTTATAGAAGGGGATTTGCCCACATCTTCCATACATGGTCGATGTGGGACAAACGAGTTTCTCAGCTTCCAAACACTGTCTGACCAGCACACTTCGACCATGGATTTCGCTACTTTCGGCACGTAATTTGTTAAAATGTCCTTAATAACTCTTGTAGATCTCGTTTTCACCTTTCCGTGGACGCTTGTTTCGACCCCATTGAATATCGTATGTGAAAGTTATGATCGTAACAAAAACTGAAAAAACCATTCACTAAGTTAGCGACCTCCTGTGTTCAACCCTCAATTTCGTCTAGTTAAATGCCTCAT
>JBBYHQ010294950.1:0-21198 GCA_038382645.1 Spergularia azorica
TACAGCTTTGGAATGGTATTGTTAGAGATCGTTACTGGTAGGAGGAACTTTGAGGTTTCAGGAGAGACAAGAGGGAAGAAAGCCTCGACCTGGGCCTATGAGGAGTTTGAAAGTGGAAATGTAATGAGCATAATTGACTCAAGCCTCGAAAATCAGTTCATTATGGAGGAAGTCATGAGGGTGCTTATGGTCAGCTTTTGGTGCATCCAGGAGCAGCCATCTCAGAGGCCTATGATGGGCAAAACAGTTCAGATGTTGGAAGGAATAATACCCATTGAGAAACCGCCTCCCATGAACGTTGATGAGGCCGACATTTTGGGTGGGAGTAGGATATGTGTGAGTACTAGTACCGCTACTGGTTCCAGCACTACTCCTTTTAGCTCAACACCCTCTACATTACCATCAATCCAGAGAGTTTTTGTTCCTGGAATGAATGTAGAACGTCCAACTTCAACTCTTCTACCAAGAGAACGTGATTAGAACGAGATGTCCTCAGCTTTGCAGACTTGAAGGCCTTCTACACCAATGGTATAACACGATTGTATAGTAGATTCATTTGTAGAGATTGGTATATTGCACTGCTTCAAAGTTGGAATTACTTTAAAAAATATATATTAAGATTTACACCCTTGCGTGGCATTGTTTTAGAACAAGACATAGCACTATAGCAGTATAGCACAACATACACATTCTTATGTTGAGCTAAGTCAGCTGACTGTTATGATCCCGTCGTAAGGTACTAAGGTACAAGACCTGAGTTCCACATTGCTCGTGCAAGCCAGCTTTCGGGTGGGTTGTACCATAACCGAGATCAGTGAGGTTCATCACACAGCATCTGCCGACCATGCCTGTGAGACTGAGTGGGCCTGAAGTCGGAATGTTATGTCTGAGAATTTGAGAAAATCAGCGTCACAATATACTGAAGAATGACGCAGAGGAACAGGTCATGCTCATGTCACGCAGCTCACCAATGTGGTCAAGGAGTCAACTAATCTCCAATTAACATTATTAATTTAACTTTAATTGGACTTATCGACTTTGACTTACTCAGAAACTTCACCTAGGAAACATTAGTGGAGTGTCGACTTTCTCACCAGTCTCCACTCAAACTAAAGTTTGAAGAGTAAGATTTGCCGGATTAACAACAGGAACTAATCAGCAAAATTATAAGATTAAAGCACACATACTATTGAATTGCGGATAAATCCCGGTCACTATTTGCCGGTCTTACACCAATCACCATACTTAATGAACTAATACCAGGGACTGATCTGCAATGTTTTTTATAAAAGGCCCATATTGCTGATAAATCCCTGTCACTATTTGCCCTCCTCTCCCCAAACCAAAGACAAGCGACAAGGCTTCACCAATAATCGAACAATTACTCTTACAAAACTTGATTAGGACTTGATTAACAAAAAATTACGGTTTCATTCTTATTCTTAGCTGTTCGAATTGAAGGTGTTTAATATTTGAATGAATGAATATAGTTCTTCCACAGTACAGTTCCACGACACACACAAACTTATTACTTGCTAGGATTTGTGGATGTCATTTGCTGTCGGAATTGTTAGGTATCTCGTATGCATAATATATTATATATATTGTGACTTATCGTTAACACCCAATTTTGACGCTTAACTCACAAGTCGCAACATATCAGCTGTGAAGGACTGAAGGTCTTTTAATTTTACGACTATATGTGCATGTATCGATCTGTATTCCGTAGTATATGTGTGACCGGTTTAGTTTCTCATTGGCATGACGTGTGCCGTGTGCCGTGTGCGGTGTATGTATTTTTAACTTGGTGAGATCAATGATAGAATAACATGGTCACCATACATACTGAGTAGATACAACTCCGTATCATTTTCCGAGACCAGATCGGCAGATCGTGCTTATATCTTTTTATACCAATTCTAGAGGTTGCAATTTCATACTAGTGTAACATGTTGATGAGCCTGCTCGAAGTTGCAAAATAAGAAACTGAATAAAGCAAACAGTAATAATCCTATATCTCTATATAAAATTGGGTTGGGCAAGTGTGGATCAATAGCTTAGAGAACAAGTAAAATAAGGTTCAAGTGATCTAAGTTGAGTTCACACACTACACATCAATGTTCCTAGGAAATTGTGCATATGCTAATCATCATGTAGAATATGCATGAATTCAAACTTCAAAACTAAATTAAGTTCTAAATATGCATGTAGTTTATCAAAGAAAAGAGTAAAAGAGGTCACATGAATGCGTACACACACTTCATACATCAATGTTCAAATGACATGTACATTCCATTTATACATGAATCTTGAAAATGTCATGTACATAAGTGCATTATTCATTGTACTTTTTTGTAATTACATATCCAAATGAGAGGAACATGGTGGATTGAGAAAATGAAGGTCAATGTGAAATATACTATCAATATGTCATTCTTCTCTCAATTCCCAAGGTTCATGCAAAACCCGATTACCCAAGCCATAAGTGCATGAACACTAGGCTAATCTAATATTATTAAAACCACAGTATAAGATTTTCGACCGAAATATGAAAACTGATCGTGCGAAGCACGAGATATTACTAGTGTAATATATGCGTGTCACTCATTAATTATCTTAATTGTGACCAGATGGCATGATAGATAGATTTCTTTTTTTCGTCTTTGTACAAAAAAAAAAAGAGACAGATTTCTTTTACTACTGAATTAGCATGGTGAAAACACGTTATATATAATCAAGCAGGGTAAAAATAGTTTGCACAGAGTATATAATAAGTGTGTTAACATACAAGAATATATAAAACAAACATACTAGGAAATTAAACAAACGCATAATACGAAACCAAATTACATTAACTCAGTTCTAATCATTACCCCTAATCTACCTTATTAGAGATGCACGTAAGATTAGAAAGGAGATGGAGCTTAATTTTAATTGCCGGTACGATTCTGGACGGGCATAGGCATATACTTGCACGAATGAAAAACCTCAATACGCTATCAAAATCACTACGTCTTGCGCAATCACCATCCTTAACAGGATCCCAACGTTCAAAAATAGAAAGATATTGCGCAGGGTCAGGTTGCTCAGAACTATTCGCCAAATAGTCAGCAAGACGAGCCAAACACTTAAGTTGGTCGTATGACAACACAGCTTTATCATTCAGTAACTTCATCTGGGCATTGTCCAATCGAGTACCGCGAAACACGAAGAAGGCCACCATAGCGTCGAAATAAAAGCCCTTCTCAGTGCAACGATGAATTTTGGACCGAATTGTGGACTTGTCAAGATTGATTGCTCGACTAAATTTGCACGAGTTTCGAAGCGTACTCCCACCCAAGAAGAAACCCAATACGTCGTCAAAATCATCGTGTTCTACATGTCCACCTCCGTACCCAGCAAATAGAGGAATATAGTGGGAAGGGTCAGGACGTTGAGTAGAGTTAGCCAAAGAATCAGCAAGATAGCCAAATACTTAAGTTGGTCATATGACAACACAGCTCTATCATTCAATCTCCTTATCTTTGGCTTTGTCTAGCGGATTGCCATTAAGTTTGAACAAGCCCTTGATAGCATCAAAACAAAACCCTTTTGTGGCGCATTGATGAATCTTCGACCTAATATTAGACTTGTCACGAGTCTCGACTGGCTTTAATTTGCGCAGGTAACTATGATGGCTTTCACCATAGAAAAAATGAAACACGTCATCAAAATCATCGTATATTACACCGCTGCCATCATGCATAGCAAAGACAGGATAATAATCTGCCGGGTCAGGAGCCTCAGCAGAATTAACCAGATGATCTGCGAGATGAGCCAATACCTTACTTGGTCATTTGACATAGCATGAATCTTCCATATCTGACACATGTTCAGCGGGTTACCCTTGAACTGGTAAAAACGCTTTATAACTTTCAAATAAGACCGCGCCTGAATTTCCACCCGAATCTTGTAATCAACAACCGGAGAAATAGGGTGGGAGTAGGTTGAAGTACACCCAAAATACTCCACAAATGAGTGTCCCACATTGGAAAAAAGAGAAGAGATTTGTCTACCTTATAAACCAAGGAGTTATTCCTCCTATTGCCAATTGGTTTTAGAATGGAACCTCCTTGGACTTATCAAGTTGACTCTCTCTTCTCCTTACGGGTGTGGCTCAGGCCCGCGTAATTTCACATGGTATCAGAGCCCATGGTTAAAGTTCTGGGTCTCAATGAATTAATCTGGGCCAAATTTCATATGTGAGAGGGGAGTGTTGAAGTACACCCAAAACACTTCACATATGAGTGTCCCACATTGGAAAAAGAGAAATCAAGTGGACTATCTCTTCTCCTTACGGGTATGGCTCAGGCCCGCGTAATTTCACAGAGTACGAGCGAGAGTGGCCGTGAACCCTCGCTGAGCTGATGGGTCTGATCTCAGGCTGGTTATCTTTTCCATCGATCTGGTTACTTAGAACCGCCATTGTTTTCGGTTATTTTCTCTCCTAGTCTCGCCTTTCTCTGTGTACTGTGACTTGTGACTTTATATGATTTCTCTTGTGCTTATATAGTGCTTATATAGGCCTAACTAACTCGTAAACTTCAGAGCCGGATATGGTAGTCTAAATGTCTAATATCGCGCGCTCGAAAAGAGCTATGGTCGGTGTTACTCTTTCCTTTTTTTTTTTTTTTTTTCTTTCTATAAGCTCTCCTCGTCTGCTTTCCTTAGAAGTTAGGAGTTTATCAGAAAGCTAGGACACACACTATTACACATAAAATACTAAACAACCTATGCTACGAGCAGAAGTCACAAGAAAGGGTAAAATATACAGAAAATGCACGTGGTACCCCTGTACTTTGAGGGTTTGCAGAAAGTACCGGCAAGTTAAGGGGCAGGGGTACCATGTGCAAACCCTCAAAGTCCAGGGGTACCACGTGCATTTTCCGTAAGATATATATAGTAAGGTCATAAGGACACCAGTTTCAGAATTTTTATAAGTTCCCAAAGAACACAAGGGTATTCAAGTATCAAGAGACGGACTAAGTAGAAAATGAGCTCAAAAACCAAACCATAACAACTTTCTAAAAGAAGTTGCAAATTGCATATACCTTAGCTTCTTCCAGGTCCATCAAGGGTTTTCAAAGGCAGAACGAGATATGTCAATCTCCCGTACAAGGTCTACAATTGCAAACCATTGCATCTTATGTGAATCTGTGAGAGCTTTTTGTACATACAAATTCTCCACTGCCTCATGAAATCCAGAAGATTTAGAACTTGACACAGAAGGTCAGAAGGAGTAAACAGACTGTTCGTATTATCACCAGCTGCATACTGCATCAGCTCCACTGAAAAGCTTAACTACTTCTGCCCTTTGACAATTGTCCTTGAAAATAGATTGACAGAGTATGTGTGTCATCTAGCCTTCGCAGAACTTAAGCTCTGCTCAACTGTTGAACTTGAGGACTGACATTCAATAAAATGAGAAACAACCACATATGCACGTTTGCAATTTCCTGCAACATATAACATTCATCTAATAAGCGATACAATGCAGGAAAAAAGAAGAGAAAACTAAAGAAATTTACCAAGCGCTAAAGTAACTAGCGAAGAAGCTTGAGAGAAGTGAAATTTCAAGCAAGCACACCTCTGACACTGTTGAACGCTAAATTTAAGGGCACTTATATGAAATGTCATTTCCTAAGAGCACTTAAATTAGACTGACCGCGATGAACTAAATGCCACATAATAAAAGTACTAAAAGTAAAGACAAAGAGAGGATTCTTGCAAACTTGAAACGTAACTCTTTAATTGAAATTAGTGTCAGGCTTCCTAAAGACTTTGTTGTTGTTGTTTTATTGATGATGATGATCTAACGTTGCTTTATTCGGTGCTATAAATAGGATAATCTCCTCAGCAGTTACTTGAACTCCCATGATCTTTTCTGGTCGTGGGATGAGACGTTTGTGGGCGGTTTATCACATCTCTCTTGCTGCTCCAATTGCTTCCGAGTTTGGCGGCCATTACTTGATTCAAAACAAAGGCCTCTCGCCTTGCTGTCAGCCCAACTTAATGTTATGATCGATTGGGCTTTTCTCTCTCTTTGGCCTATTGTGCGAACTGGACTTCTCTCATCGCCAGCCCTTCTTCCAGCGCCAAGATAAAAATATTTTTGTCATCAACAGACACCTGATACATATCCATCAGATGAGCTTCTGGCGACAAAAAGGAAGAAGACCACAGGTGTTTTCAGCTTTTAGTCATCTTCATAAAGTAACTGGAGTTCTGTGAGGTAACAATCAGTAGAGTTTCACTTTCAACTGGACAGCAAGATAAAAGGGAGGTACGACATGCTCACTTCATTGTTTAAATCAGCGTCACAATGTACTTAAGAATGACGCAGAGGAACGGGTCATGCTCATGTCACGCAGCTCACCAATGTGGAAAAGTCACTACTTCAAAATTCTCTGTTTTTTGACAAAGTCAAGGAGTCAATTAATCTCCAATTAACATTATTAATTAAACTTTAATTGGACTTATCGACTTTGACATACTCTGAAACTTCGCCTAGGAAACATTAGTGGAGTATCGACTTTCTCACCAGTCTCCACTCAAACTTAAAGTTTGAACTTGGAAGAGTAAGATTTGCCGGATTTACAACAGGGACTAATCAGCAAAATTATAAGATCAAAGCACATATACTATTGAATTGCTGACAAATCCCTGTCACTATTTGATGCGCTTCCTGCCTTCCACCAATCACTATACTTATATCAGGGACTGATCTGCAAAAAAAATATTATGCCCATATTGCTGATAAATCCCTGTCACTATTTGCCCAACTTTCCCCAAACCAAAGACAAGCAACCAGGCTCCACTAATAACTAACGTAGTGACAGAATTTGAACAATCATTTCTACAAAACTTGATTAGGTGAATCGGTCACACAAGAAAACATTTTAAAATCACGACTTCATTCTTGGCTATTCGAATAGAAGATATTGAATGTAGTTCTTCCACAGTTCCAGTGTTCCACCACACAAACAAACTTATTACTTGCAAGTTGCTAGCTGCTACTGTACCGTGTCAAATAAGTTCTCGTCTTCTTGAGGCGTTGAATATTATTAGTCCACACTTGTGACAAAACTACACTTTCTCTCTTCTCTATTTCTGCTTCCTTCCAATCTTCAATCACACGCCTCATCTTCATGTAACTCCGACCCGACCAAACCAAGAAACAAGCAGCAAAAAAACATGAACAAAAATCCCACATTTTTCCTCTTCTTGTTCTTCTGCTACATTTTTACCACTGCAAAGTCAGCAGACATCCAACTGAACTCGATCCTACTCGCCTCGAATCCGAACCAAACATGGTCTTCACCCGACAACACTTTCTCTCTCCACTTCCTCCCCTTGACCACCACCAACAACAACAACAACAACTTCTCCCTCTCCATCACCTACCAATCCACCACCCCAATCTGGTCCGCCCCCACCACCGCCACCATCACCACCGGCGCCACCTTCCGCCTCCACTCCTCCGGCGACCTCCAGCTCACCTCCGGCGCCGGCGACCTCCTCTGGCACTCCAACACCTCCAACATAGGTATCACTCATGCCACTCTAACTAAAGATGGAAACTTGATGTTAATGAATCGTACTAATCAAGTTTTATGGTCAACTTTTGATCATCCAACTGATACAATTGTTCAAAACCAGAATTTTACTGTTGGGATGAGTTTATCATCTGGGTTGTACTCATTTTATTTAAATAGTACAGGTGCTATAAATTTGGAGTGGAATGATAGTATAAATTACTTTAGTTCTGGGTTGAATGAATCTGTTACTGCTAATTTGAGTGCAAACCCTAGATTAATGCTGCAGGAAATTGGGATTTGGGCACTGTATGATGTGAATTTGAGTACAAGTGTTGAAAAATTTTATGCTAGTGATTATGGTGATACTGGGATTCTTAGGTTTGTAAGGTTGGATAGTGATGGAAATATGAGGATTTATGGGGTTGATGGTGGGGGTGAGAGTGTGAAATGGACTGCAATTAGTGATCAGTGTAAGGTGTTTGGGTATTGTGGGAATATGGGGATATGTAGCTACAATGAAACGGGGCCGGTTTGCGGGTGCCCGTCTGAGAATTTTGCTCCTGTGGATGGGGGTAATATTAGGAAAGGGTGTAAGTTGAAGAAGGAGATCAAGGATTGTCCGGGGAGCGTGGCGTTGTTGGTGATGGATAATACTGAGTTTCTGACTTACCCTCCTGAGACTACTTTTATTTACTATATGGGTATTTCGACTTGTAGAGGGAATTGTCTTTCGGGAGCTACTTGTATCGCGTCTACATCCTTTTCTGATGGGTCAGGGCAGTGTGCTGTTAAGTCTTCGAACTTTTTGAGTGGGTATCAGTCGGCTTCTCTTCCAAGTACTTCGTTTGTGAAGGTCTGTGCACCGGTTTTGCCAAATCCTCCGCCCCCCTCTGATGAGAGCAGTGAAAGGGAGAAGCTGAAAGGTTGGGTTGTGGCAGTGGCTGTTCTGAGCACGGTGATCTTTTTGCTTGTTTTGGAGGTCAGCTTATGGTGGTGGTGCTGTAGGAAGAGTACAAAGTTTGGGAGTCTGTCAGCGCAATATGCTCTTTTAGAGTATGCATCAGGTGCTCCTGTGCAGTTCTCGTATAGAGAGCTCCAACAGGCTACACGGAGTTTCAAGGAGAAGCTTGGCGAAGGAGGATTTGGGGCTGTCTATAAGGGAGTTCTTGCTAATAAATCTGTTGCTGCAGTGAAGCAGCTTGAGGGTATTGAGCAGGGTGAGAGACAATTTAGGATGGAAGTGGCAACCATCAGCAGCACTCATCATTTGAACTTGGTCAGGCTGATAGGTTTTTGCTCAGAGGGGCGACACAGACTTTTGGTTTACGAGTTTATGAAGAATGGTTCGCTGGATAGTTTCCTCTTTGCAACAGAGGCAGGTTCCGGAAAGTTCTTGAGCTGGGAACATCGCTTCAGTGTAGCCCTTGGCACTGCGAAAGGAATTACTTACCTTCATGAAGAATGTCGAGATTGCATTGTGCACTGCGATATAAAGCCAGAAAACATTCTCCTGGATGATAACTATAATGCAAAGGTTTCAGACTTTGGCCTCGCTAAGCTGGTGAATCCAAAAGACCACAGATATCGTACACTGACTAGTGTAAGAGGCACGAGAGGGTACTTGGCACCAGAGTGGCTTGCCAATCTTCCCATAACGTCCAAATCTGATGTCTACAGTTTTGGTATGGTCTTGTTGGAGATAGTAAGTGGGAGAAGGAACTTTGAAGTGTCAGATGGCACAAACAGGAAGAAATTCTCCAATTGGGCTTACGAGGAATTTGAAAAGGGCAATGTGAGCAGCATCGTTGACAGGAGGCTTACTGAGGGTGAGGTAAATATGGACGAAGTGACAAGAGCTATTCAAGTCGGTTTCTGGTGTATCCAAGAGCAGCCATCTCAGAGGCCTATGATGGGGAAAGTTGTGCAGATGTTGGAAGGGATAATGGAAATTGAAAGACCCCCTGCCCCAAAGTCTGTCGCAGATGGTTCATTCAGTGGGGCAAGCTTGAACATGAGCAGTAGCATCAGCGCTCTTTCCACTTTCGCTACTTCAGGTCCAGGTCCATCATCTTCATCGTCACTCCAAACCCTACGAGCTCCATCCTCTCTTTCTGGAATGAACATTGAGCGGCCAACTTCATCTCTTGTTCACACGGAAACCTAATTGATCATCATGTCATTGTACTTTCGTTCTTGTTGTGGTTGCTTACATTTATATCGTTCCAGTGACACATTTTCGTACTAGTTGGTGTTTACATTACCTACTGAGCCTGACTCAGGTCAACTGTTGTAGCGGTATAGACAATCTGTAAATCTAAGTAATGATAATTTGTAAATCCATTATTTACTTCGGTTTCTACATCATAGCAGCTTCATTTTTCATGTCATAGACTCATACTCATGCTATATACTCCTGTCATTTTCGGGCAGACAAGCACTACACCTGCTCCTCAATCAGTTGGTCATGATTAATAAAACTTGACAATAAGATGATCTTTTATTCTTCTCCCGCTATAAAAACAAACAATGAGGTCCTCAGTCCTTCTAAATGAGGAAATACAATTTGCCCATGCGTTTTGTTTCTTCAGTTGGAGGCTTGGACCGTATGCCATCGGTGAAAGAGTAGTCAATATAAACCAATCTTAAAGTATCATTGCAGTGTATTACATCTGTGAAAAAGTGGCCAACATGTATTAGATGTAGAGTGACTAGTGTTGACCACTTTTTCCCCTCATGTCACTAAAACCGGAGTATTAGAATATTCGATAGAATAAGTTATTACTTTGCATCTCAAATGTTCTCAAGTGTCAAGAAATGGTTCCAAAATCTTTTTCGGTTCCTTTTGGGCTCGCCTTTGAATTTTCTATTTGATGAATGATGATCTTTTTAATATCTTCTTCTTTTTATTATTTTTTTTCCACCTTCTTCATCTTTGTAGTTGAGAATCGGTTCCGAATCGTAAATATCTTGGACAACAAGGATAAAGTGATGTTCCTATATTTGGCTATGTTTATACTTCTTAAGCCTATGAACAAATTTTGGATTAATGTCACTTTGCGTTCTAAATCATGCCATTTCAGTTACAATATTATCAACAAAAAGAAGCTAAAGTTACTATAGCATACATCTAAAGTTATTCTCAACTCTTTACATTAAACCTTTCTCATGCATTATACCCTCTCATTTAGAAATTTGAATCACTAACTTTTTGATTTGAATTATTTTTACATAATCAAATCAAGCATCAGAATATTTCTGAAATAAAAACAAACCCACATTGTCATAACCTTGTGTCTAAACCTCAAGCTCTCCTCATTCAACCCATAACCCTAACTCGAACCCAGTAAATATCATATGGCTACCATTGCCAGCTTACCATATACAGTAAAAGTGAGGGGAATGATAACGTCACACACCATTTCAACAGCTCCACATAAACTTCTCTCTAGCGCTTATTCTAGTTAAAATGGTGCGCGGATTTATGCGTACCCAAAAGAAAGATCATTGACTCATTTCTTTCTTTACAAATTAGTTTGATTATTAAACCAAACCCCTTTTGCTTTCATTTACTCTGTTCTTTCCTTCCTCTGTCTCTCAACTCCCAAGTCACTGTCGCCGCCATTTACACTTCCCTGTCAAAATTCACTTTACTTTCCCCATTAAAAGCAGACTACAGTCCACTCTACTTCCTCCATTTATTACCCCCCTTAACTAAAACCTTTTTATTTCTCTGCTATAACACCCAATATGAGCATAATAACCCTTCAATTTCTCTCCATTTTTTACATAATACTATAAATTTAAAAAAAAACCCACAAAATTATTGTCCAAGAAAAGAAAAATAAATATATATATAATATTCACAACAAAAACAAAACAAAGTTGCTAATAAAAAAGGTGGTCTATGCATTATAAAGATCAAAACTTTGGTTAAAAATCATAGTTCCATTATCCATTACATACATAACAAGAACAAAGAAAACACTTACCAATGTCGTTAGAAAAAGACCCGGATTTCTCTTCTCACAAACACCCTTCTCCATCTCAGGTAAGTCACTGCTCTCTTTTCTTTTATCGTTTTTTGGGTTCGAAACTCGTCTGCATTACATATATGAATTTCTATCCTGATAATCCTTGAGTATATCCTTAACTCTATTATTTTCACGGTTCCAAACCCGTATGCATCAATATACATGAATTCCAAAAGTTTCCTCTTTTTTTTCAACTAAAACATTATTTACCACCTAAATAGTAAAAACTCCCCACCTAAAGTTAAAATCTTTCTTTACCGTCACATATTCAAAACCCGCTTGCATCACTTTTACGACTCAAATTTACTGACACAGTTACACCCTATCATTTCAAGGTTCAAAACCCGTCTGCATCAAAGTTCAGACCTTTAACAACATCCCCTGTTTTCCCCCCATCGTTTTTGCAGGTGGTAGAAGAATTAAAGGAGCTATGGAGTATGGCTTTCCCAATAACAGCAATGAACTGCTTAGTATACATAAGAGCAGTAGTATCAGTTCTATTTTTAGGAAGATTAGGAAGTTTAGAGCTTGCAGGTGGGTCCCTCTCACTAGGGTTTACCAACATAACAGGGTACTCTGTTCTGGTAGGGTTGGCCTCAGGGTTAGAGCCTGTGTGTTCACAAGCGTATGGTTCACACAACTGGGAACTTCTCTCACTCTCTCTCCGCCGTATGATCTTCATCCTATTTTTAGCAATAATACCCATCAGCTTTTTATGGGTCAATTTGGGTCCGATTATGATTTTCATGGGTCAAGATTTGGAGGTTACATCAATGGCTGCTATTTACTGTATTTACTCTTTACCTGATTTATATACCAACACTTTTTTACAGCCGTTGAGGGTTTATCTAAGGTCACAGGGGGTGACTAAACCCCAGATGTGGTGCACTTTAATTGCTGTGATTTTCCACGTGCCCTTAAATTATTGGGTTGTGATGGTGTTAGGGTGGGGTATTAAGGGTGTTGCGGTGGCTTCTGTGGTTACTAACTTAAATATGGCGGTTATGATGGCTGCTTATGTTTATTTCAGGGAGAGGAAGAGGCAGATTATTATTATTAGTAGTAGTAATGGTGGTGGGAATAATAATACGAGAAAGTTCTGGATGCAACCGTTGGGTTTTTTCTGGGAGATGAAAGGGGTTGAAGGTGTGGGACCGTTGTTGAAATTGGCGGTTCCGAGTTGTCTCGGGATTTGTTTGGAGTGGTGGTGGTATGAGATCGTGACCGTTCTTTCGGGGTATTTGGACAATCCTAAGGTTGCTGTTGCTGCTACTGGAGTTATGATTCAGACTACTAGTCTTATGTATACTGTTCCTATGGCATTGGCTGGATGTGTCTCTGCTAGGGTAAGTCTTGTGTTTCTCAAAGTATCGTTTTTTTTCCCGTTATTTTTCTTGCATGTTTAATTGGTTATGTATTGTGTGTCTCGTTTCGATTTCGTACAATCGTAAATGCGAATTTGTTGGGTAGGGTGGTGCTAGGGGTAGTATACGTGAATTTGAATTTGTTAGACGGGGTCTAAGAAATAAGAATTACATGTGAGTATGTCACAGGACACGGAGCTCGAACTTGGGAATTATTGTTTATAGACAAATGCAATGAACTTGAAAAGAGAGAAAAAAAAGGATGGACGGTCGATGTCTTTGCTTTGTTTTGTTCTAATTCTTTTGATTTGATACTGTTTGAACCAATAATTTGGTTCCATCTTGAAAAGGAATTGAGTTTGTTTATTCTAGGGTGTTTATTTATTTGTTTAGAGCGGACATGAACTATGATGGTGTTGAACTGTTGATGATGAAGGTTATTAAGTTTCTGTTAATTGTATTATCGCGTCATGTGCCTAATTGACCGATGTTGTTTATAGTCGAAAGATCGGATCTTTGCCAAAGTTGATCTGAAATCTGCTTAATTAACTAAAGATATGGACAATAATGGAGAACTAAAAGAACCCAAATTGAGTTTGATGCTTTAGGGACCATTTTAATTTGATGGTAAAATCTGATTAGTTTAGCATACATGTTTACTAATTAAGCAACTTTTGGGGAACACTTACCTGCATCCTATGGTACTATAAGCAAATTAATTTGTTCATTCCTACTTTTTTTGTTCTTTGTGCTTTCTTATGTATCTGTTAGTTTCATGGGAGTTCTATATTTGAAAAATGAGCAAAACCCAACAAAATTTGGACCATCTTATGTAACAAAGAACTAAAGAAGTGTATATCTCAAGAATGTTGTCCACTTGGAAACATTAAATTTTGGGGGGAAAGGAAGAATCTTGTATATTCTATTGTATAAAAACTAAGTTGTGAGTCTTTTATACATGATTGCATCATTTGTAGGATCATTTTATGGGTCACCAATGAAATATATAGTGAGACAAACTAGTAGAGAAAATTAAGGCAAGGTTGTATACTATCTTCTTTAGTCACCAACCATTATTGGTGTTATGACCAAACAATGAAACATTATAGAGTAATAAAATTAATCCAATAAGAAGTGGCTAAATCATCTGCTTTTGTCATGTGCAACCCCTGAATTTAGTATATGTAGGGTCATTTATGGCAATTGGAGGTTTTATAATGTAACTTAGCTGATGTGAGGGTGTTGTTTGGAGTCTAGTAATTTGCCTGAATTCAATCTATGTTGCTTGGAGTCGACTACAAGTATGTAACGGATACGTGTCAAGTGTCAGATTACGTTTTTCTTTTGTTCGTTGTTGTGAGTTTCGTGTTTTTGGCTTCTCTAGTGTCCTCCCTGGCTCCCCATATCCTAGTGTAGAGCGTCTGTCACTGTAATATATGGTCGAATAATGGTTGGGGACTAAGAAAGATAATGCAAAACATGGTTGCAGGTAGGGAATGAGCTTGGTGCAGGAAAGCCCTACAAAGCAAGGCTGGCAGCAATGGTTGCATTAAGTTGTGCATTTCTGATTGGGATAATGAATGTGATATGGACAGTGATTTTCAGAGAAAAGTGGGGTGAGCTCTTCACACCTGACAGAACAGTGACAGGTTTAGTAGCCTCAGTTATGCCCATAACGGGACTGTGTGAGCTAGGCAACTGCCCCCAGACCACAGGCTGTGGCATCCTCCGTGGCACGGCCCGACCTGTCGTGGGTGCTCGGATCAACTTGGGTTCGTTCTACTTTGTGGGCACCCCAGTGGCTGTGGGGCTGGCCTTCTGGTTTAAAGTTGGGTTCAGTGGTCTGTGGTATGGGCTACTGTCAGCCCAAGTTGCCTGTGCAATGTGGGTACTGTATGCGGTGTTGGGTTGCACCGACTGGGAGGCCGAGTCTTTGAGGGCTCAGAAACTATCTGGGGGAGTCGAGATGGAAAAATCGTGTAATAATAACAGTAATGGTAATGGTAATAACCGTAACGGGAAAAATGAGGAGAGGAAAAGTTTTTTGGAAAGTGAGAAATTAAAGGGGGATAACCTGAGCAACATTTTGTGATGGCAAAAAAAAGTTGAAGATGTTTATGAAGCTTTTGAATCAGACTTTGACTGTGGTCACTGAGCAAATGATTGAAGTTTTTGGCCAGTTTTAGTGGTATACCATCTCAAGTTTCTATATTTGGGAGATCTGATCATAATGTTGTAGGGTATGTTTAGCATTTTTGGAAGGTGTAAGACCCCAACCTCAAAATATAGTCTTTTGGAGGTTTGTGGGTTAGCCAGAATTGTAGTTGCTCATTAAGATGTCTTTTCTTCAGTGTTTTGCCTTTTGGACATCAGTTGGTTGGGTAGTATGGTATTAATGATGTACTAGTATGTATAAATTTTTGATTTTTGGTCTAACTTGCATTATCCGGAAGATTACCATTGTTAGACTTATCATTTTCGCACTCGTCTCTATAATTCTATATCGTGGATCTGATTGGTTTCGACCTTAATATAGTTTCGGACATGGACATATGGTAATGGAAAGAATAATTAGGCAACCACAAGAAAAAAGATCAAAATGACATGTACTGGTGTTGTGTGGAAGGACAGGGTTTAGTTCCAGGAAAGAGTGATGGTGAATGCTTGGATAGGGATGATTTTATGCTGCTTTTGGAGTCATATATCAGATATGATGCTGACTTCTCAGATATATCAACACAGTTTTTAGTTAGTGGACTGCTCTTGTTTTTGGTTCTATGATGATCAGTAAATTCCTAGTTATAGACTTATAGGCTTAAAGTTACATGTGAATTGTGAAACCACTATCATAGTGTCACCATCCAAAAGCCACTTTTATTCACCACCATATTATCCAAATCATATTTGTATCTTTGGGATCATTAGATGTAGTCTAGTACTCTAGTTATCTACTAATTGTCATTCCCTTGGAGGACGAGGTCCAACGGGCTGGTTCACCTCGGCTTAGGTGCGATTTGGCAAAAACGGCCTGATATGACGCATACCTCTGGCAAGGTCACTTCATGAGACTAATTAGGGCCCAATAACAGTCGTTCTGACCCAACCCGGCTAAGCCAGGTTAGATAATGGGCCATGCCTGAGCTCGTGTTCAGACCGACCCAGCACAGCCAGTGGCCACCTCTACTTGGCGGCAACAAGGTGGTGAATCTTTTGCTCTTAATCCCTTATTATTTGCTTTAACCCTTTCTCAACTGTGATTATAAAAACAGGGTAGCAAGGGAGGAGATCTTTGTCCTGCTTAATTTAGAAGTAATCAAATTAAATATCAAAGACTAAGCATCAATACTACCCAGCTAAGCAAAGAGCACTTAGAACACAAAGCCAACTTTATTACTCCAAATGCTTAACAATGTACCTTAACTTTGTATGACGCTGCAAAGGTGGCCAGTTACCTTTCAGTAATATCTGCATTTCTCCACCTTACAACATTCTTCAGTACACAGTTACACTAGAATCAGAAAGCAGTGCAAACTTTTTCATGAACCAACAAATCAGATGTCTTACACATCGATGAAAAAAAATATCGTAATGGTTTAAAATTTAAAGCGTTATATTCACCAGGAATATTCAAACAGGAGAAACACTCCAAAATGATTCCGATTCTCCAATTCTAGTTAAACAATAGCTCAAGTAAGCGAATCACTTCAGCATGACACGAGTCCGAAAACAAACTTTTCTTAAGCAACATCAATACCTCCACAGTTTAAGTGTTTGACAAACTCTCCTATGAGGTTATGGTCAGACATATCGCGTTGTGAAATAATGTTTCACAGTTTAAGATAAAAGGGTAGTCGTCACTTGTCTCTCACCCATGAGGCGAGGTCACCAGGGCAGCTCACCCACGGGCCTCCAGACTGAGCCATAAACTTTCACACAGAATAGCATAAAACAGATTAACTGATGCATGGAAGGCAATGCAGCATCAAATAGCGCCGGTTGTGAGCCTGTGAGGGGCAAGCCATCATCTCCAAGTGAAAGTCACAGTCATCAATCAGAAATGCTTTAGTGATTCAACCTCAACAGTAACATAAAGCTTAGATATGCTTAACATCCTAATGTCCTATTCATGATTGAAAGATTTTCTACCTTCTCATGATTAAAGAAAGTGCATTTTATACCACAAACCCGGTCCTCAGGGCAAAAATGACTTCACTTCTGAAGCCTCCTTTAAAAGTACATCAATTCTTCCAATTTGATTTGTCAAGTTCTTCAATCAAACTCTACCTGATCTTTTTATGCACATCAATGAACAATCTATTTCAGAAATTTCCACTCACACATTGAACCCACTTACCTAATTGATCTTATTCCCATGCCCCATTATGGTAACTAGAATCCTAAGCTATAAAGCATTTCGCTAGTTGCAGTTGAGACTTTGACACCACTGAGAGACAAACACAGCAAAAAACAACTCAATACAACAAAACCAAAACAACAGTTTAGAACAAAAAAAAAAAAAAAAAAAAAAAAAACCTTTCAGAATTCTCATGAAGCCATATATCTCCACTTTAATCGATAATAACGAACTTAGCACAAACTAGAGTTCTGCACCATTTATTCTCCCCCATCCATTCTTAACAATCGAAAAGACAGAATCCTAAACCTCATCAAGGATTTGTTAGTAGTCAAATTCGAATTTTATATCTAGCTACTTAACATGCACAAGCAAAATCACTGTAGAAAAGTACCACCATTGCAAATGGCCATCCAAAGATTTTTATAGAAAAAAGACATGAATGCAGGACTACACGGGTGGACATCCTACAGGCTATCATATATGTCATCTCCGAACCACAGTACCAGCCAAACATGCATTGGATTGTGCTTATAAAACAGCTTTCATATCTCGTTGTTAAGCAACTTCAGATCACTAACTAATTGCATTGAACCTCACCTTTATGTGCATGTTTTTCTCAGCTCAAGAAGTCACAACCAAGCTGCACTTTCTCAAGAGAGACATATCCTGTTTCCTCTCACCACATGATCCAGGTAACAATAGCATGAAGTATCAAGCAAACGAATTAAAACTTGGATACCGCACAAGAAATCAAAGCTGTTAGGGCTCAAAATCAGTAGAAACAAATGAGCTCTAAATACTTTGTAATAAATCAGAATAATAGCATCTCTATGATACAAGGTTGTGATACACAGAAACGGTTTGTGAAATAATCAAGGGAGGGCAGAACATACTGAAATATCTGATGAGACAGGTTACACTGGGAATAGTAGGTTGAGATCTAAAACTGGCATACATTGGAGTCAATTCTTCATTGGTAACACCAAGGTCATAGAATAGCTGCATTAGAGATGGTGATGTGATCTCTTATCCACTTGTAGAAGGAGTTGCAGCAAAAATTCACTGTTGGTAAGATCGTCGGTTTCTCCAAAAACATGCTTTTTGAGCTGATCAATACTGAACAGGATGTCCTGGAAAACAGAAGCGATCAAACACAATTACCATTCATTCTAGTACATAAAACACTGAACAGAATACGTTGCAAACCAAGAAACTAGTCCACTATGTGAATTCAAATGAGGCAAACACAAGTTAAAGAGAACATCCATTTAGCCAGAACATGCACTTCTGTAGCCCTCTGTTTCTCTGACTCTAGCCACCAGATATATCAAAGATTCCCTAACGACACCCAACACGCAATACGCCTCAGAGACACTTAGACTGACCAGTGTAAGTCTATTATCACCTTGGTCCAGCAACTAAAAGCCGTTACATTGAAATTGACTATGCTGATTGTAGGTAACATAAATCAAGCTAATGTCACTCCAATGCCTTTGTCCACATAATGACCCAAAACTGACATAAAGTAGTAGGAACAATAAAAAAGAGAGATTCTAGCCCAGAAAATGCAGGCAGCATAGCTGTGCTTATAATTTCACACCATACGATAAGTTGAAGTAATAGCAACATTCAGGGAACATCTTTAACCAGCACCCAAAACCCAATACATCAGCCTCGTAGAGCTGTTGACCAACCACAGTAAAATATTATCACCTTGATCAAGCAACTATAACCAGTTTACATTCAAGTTGGCCATGCTGATTACATAAAACATAAGTCATGTTATTATCACTCCTACAGGCAGAGCAGCGCCTTCCTGAGTTCCTGCATCATTTTCAGTTTTCACATTTCATTTGACGTTCAGCACCATAATAAAATATCTAACTCTAAAAAACTGAGTATATGATTACCAAATACAGACATAACACGATGACCTCATACAGACCAACATAGTTGGATTTAAAGTAAAGGGGGGGGAGGGGGGGAGGGCATTTACAGCCAAGAAATGCAAGCAGGCGGCAGCTCAGTTATGCTCACAATTTCACACCGTAAGATAAGTTGAAGTAATAATAGCAACATTCAGTGGACATCTTTAACCAAATTGAAAGGAAATTAAAATTAAGGGAACAATACAGAATGAGAAATCTACCATCGTCGTGTCATTTAGGAATCACATGGAACTCTACAGCCACACCCAATCGAATGAGCACTGGCTGAGTTCTCTGATGTCTCTTGATCGTATGTCTTGCTCTTTGGATCGTGCTATTATCAGATCCTCAATACAGCCTATCTTCAAGAGTCTATGTGGTGCTTTCTAGGCGAATTTTCCCGCCCACTGCTTGGCTTCCTCCCACCCTCGTTTACCTTACCAGGTCCTCTTCTTCCACTCCTGTCATCACTCCTTGCATGCCCCTCATTAAACTTACCAGATTCTCTTCTTCCACTTCTCTGTCCGCTCCTTGAATTCTCCTCACCAAACTTACTAAAACCTCTTCTTCCACTTCTGTGCCCATCACTTCCTTGTCCCTCCACATTTACCATACTATATCCTCCACTTCTGCTTCTAGTTCCATCCCTTCTTCGCCCATTCTCGTTTGCCCCATTGAATCCTCCTCTTCCAGTTCTGCTCCCACCCCTTTCTCGACCCTCCTCATTCGCCCTACTAAATCCTCTTGTTCCGCTTCTGCTACCTCCCCTTTCTTGTCCCTCCCCCTTATCAAACCCTCCTCTTCCGCTCCTGTTCCCACCCCTTTCTTGTCCCTCCCCCTTATTAAACCCTCCTCTTCCACTTCTGTTCCCACCCCTTTCTTGTCCCTCCCCTTTATTAAATCCTCTACTTCCGCTTCTGTTTCCACCCCTCCCTCGATCATCTTCATTCACCTTACTAGATCCTCTTCTATCACTTCTATAAACAACCCTACCTTGATCCTCCTCATTCACCTCAATAAATCTTTTCTTCTCCCTTCCATGCCTACCCTTCGCTCTCCCCCCCTGCTCCTCCTCCTCCTCCTCCTCATCGTCCTCGTCCTCATCCTCACCCTCATCCTCGACATCATTATCTTCAACGCCACTCTCATCTTCATCGGAGTCAAGGACTTGCATTTCACCATCTTTCTCGGCCCCATCCTCCACATCTTTCTTTTCTGCCACCTCTCCTTCTTTCACTATCTTTTCCTTACTGTCATCCTTACTAGGCTCATTTTTCGGCTTCTGAGCTTTGTTCACCATATGCATAAGGTGAATATACTTACTTCTCATTTCCATCAAAGGTTGAATATCAGCCAACAAACCTCTCTTATACCCCTCCCTCAAAACAACAGTATGAGTCCTATTCTTACTCGAAATGTAAAATATCCCCGGATGATGAGCCATTGCCCGCTTCAACCTCGCCCTAACACCTAAATACTCCCCAAACAGAAGTATATTCTCTCTCTCAGTCTTCTTAGGCACTAAAATATGAAGCAACTCATGCAAAACCGCGACAGCCCACCGATCAGACAAATCACAATTCGGCTGAAGATGAGTAGCATTCTCATAAGGAGAAACATAAGGCATCTTCTGCCACTCATCAACCCACTTCTTCAACTTCTTATCCATCTCAAACCCTTTAGAATACCTCAAAGGGAATGCAATAGGCATACCCTCTTCGTAATCTTTATCCGCTTTTTTCGCCATCTTCTCCATAACCGAAACAGCCATATCCTCACTCCAACACACCAATTCAAGCAAACCCTCATCAACCCCACCATTCCCCCCTTTCCCCTTCTTCACCTGAAAATAATCCGGAAACTCGGGAACTAAACTAGTAGCGTAATCATGAGGCAACCCCAAATCCCATTTCAAAGTATCAATCAATTTCAAAGGAATCT